>PVLA01011485.1:0-52745 GCA_004027455.1 Hydrochoerus hydrochaeris | reverse complement strand
TCCTCCTGCCTCAGCCTCCCAAGTGCTGGAATTATGGGCATGCATCACCAAACTTGGGTTTTTTTGTCTTTTTTGAGGCAGGGTCTCACTATGCAGTGCAGGCTGGGCTTAAGCTTTGTATCCCAGGCTGCTCTTGAACTTGCAGTGATCCTCCTGCCTCAGCCTCCCAAGTGCTGGAATTATGGGCATGCATCACCAAGCTTGGGTTTTTTTGTCTTTTTTGAGGAAGGGTCTCACTATGCAGTGCAGGCTGGCCTTGACCTCATTTCGTAGCCCAGGCTGTTCTTGAACTCACAATGATCCTTCTGCCTCAGCCTCTCAAGTGCTGAAATTATAGGTGTGTACCACCATACTCAGTTTGAAATTGATTCTTTTTTTTTTTTTTTTTTGTACTGGGGATCAAACTCACAACCTTGTGCTTGCCAGGCAGGCTCTTTTGCCACTGAGCTAAATCCCAAGTCCCCTGGAATTGATTCTTAAATCACAATCCTTTTCTTTCTTTTGTGCCTCCTACCCCTTCCTCTCCTACCCAACCTTGTCCCATCACTGACCCCTGGGTGCAGTTTTCATGGCAGGGCCGACATTCATTCCGAACATCTGGGTATTTGTAGATAGGACCTTTAGCACCTAGGACTCCATGAGGGCAACTGCTCACACAGTGGGGCCCATCTCGAAAATGGGCACACTGAGCACAAGCATCAGATCCCTGGGTAGAAAAAAGAAGGTCAGGATCCTGAAGTAGGATCCCATTAATTCCACACCTCCCAGCAAGGACAAACCCAGGCAATTCAGGAACCTCTGGAGCAGACTGTAACATTGTCCAACTTCTGTGGGCCATCCTGGACATTGGACTGTCATTTTCTAGACACTCCCAAGTATCAGTCTTCCCCACCTCCCTGAGAGATCCAGGACTACTGCCATACCGATCCATTGCACGTGGCTATGCCCTCCATGGGCTGGCATTCTGGGTGGCAGGAAAAGCATTCAGCTTCATAGGCAAACTCACGAGGCTCCCTGCAGTGAAGGGTAAAGAAGAAGTGTCACTCCCCAAGTCCTGACCTTCAACACCTTGTTCTTGCAATGAGGATCAAGTTTGTTCCCACCAAGGCATATGATGAATGTTGCTCAGAGGCTGTCAGGTGCCATGGGAACAGCTCCATCCCAGGACCCCAGCCCATCCTTGCTGATGGTCTCCTTTCACCATACCCATTCACAAAGTTGCAGTGGGTCACACAGACACCACCTCGGCTGTAGTTTCGACAGGACAAGCACTGACCAGGGCCTGGGCCCCAGCATCCCCCGGAGGAGCACAGCGGGTCACACACTTTGCCCTCTGCCACTGGAATAGAAGGGGTAGGTCAGGAGCAGGAGTCCAAGGACGCTTAGCCATTCCCTTTCTGGGTGCCCCCTCATTACTGTTTCCAGCCTCCCAGCCCCTTTGTCCTTGATTCCACCCTCAACCCGACTCCTACTTCCAGGGTGGAGCAGTCCTTGCACCCCTCATCTTCTTGTTCTGCACCCTGCAGCCCGCTTCCCTCACCACAGTCCCTGCGGGGCCGATTATGCTTGATGTCCAGCCTATCTTCCGCAGGCCCCCGAAGTAGCCTAGTCCAGTTCAGAGAGTGATGGTAGCAGAGCTGCCGATTGGCGCTGATGTAGATACGGCCAGCGCTTATCTCCTTCAGGGATCGGAGGCCCAGGGATGTAACATTCAAATTCTTCATGATCAACAGTGAGAAGCCCCGGCTGAGAATAAGGGAACAGGATGAGCAGGCCAACTACAAAGGGGAAGTTATATATGCAGTGGATTCTTTCTTACTTGAAAATTTGCTCTGGGCTAGCCCTGCCCCCCACCCAGGAACTGTTCCCCATCAAACTCAGAAGACCTCCTGGGGCTGGTGTAGGAAAGGTCGCCCATCATGCATTTGGAGATGCCACCACCACCACGCCTCTTACTCACTTGTAGAGACTTCTGCCCCCAATGGTTGTCAGATTGGAAAAAACACTGAAGTTGTGCATGTGTGGAGGCCAGGACTGGATGTTCAGGTAACCTGAAGGGTTGGGAGAGGCATATGACAGGGCGCCTCTCTGCTTCCTCTTTCTCTGCTTCTCCTGGCCCCTTCTTTTACTTGGGATGTGATTTTGTCAAGCAGCTAAAACTTCTTCCCCTTACCTGTGATCTCCCGTACTGTCCGGAACACATTGAGCTTCTCAGGGTCTAAGGCAGGGATCTTGTGCCAAGGGTCTCTGGAGAGAAAAGTCAAAACTGGTCAGCAAGACAGAGGTATAATCCAGTAAAACAAATACATCTGTCTTCAACCTTGGGTTTTCTAGATAATTTTTTTGGGGTGTGTGTGTATACTAGGTAGCTATATCTGCCATGAGCTCTATCTCCAGCCCACTGAACTTGGTTTCTAAGTGCTGTTCTCTACGCAAAAGAAACAGAACTTCTTGGAGAAATGGCTCAGGTAGGGGAAATGCATGAGCCTAGGGTGTAGGCCCTAGAGCAAGTGGCCAAAGAATCAGGATACATGCCCAAAACACATGGGAGCAAGTTTAAGGGCCAAATCAAGGGTACCTAAACACTAAAAAATGAATGTAAAGGACCAGCAGTGGTGGCATATGCCTATATTCCCAGCTACTCAGGAGGCAAGAAGACTGTCTGAGGCTGAACTGGGCAAAGCAGCAAGACCCTGTCTCAAAAAATTAAAAAAAAAAAAAGCTTCCATGCATGATAGCACATGCTTATAATCTCAGCACTTGCAGGGCAGAGGCAGGAGGATTACTGTGAGTTGAGGTCAGCTTGAACTACACAGCAAGACCCTGTCTATAAATAAATAAATAAATAAATAAATAAATAAATAAATAAATAAATAAATAAAATGAGTGACAGCGGGGGATGTTGTTCAGTGACAGTATCTACACAGATCAAAATAAATCAGGGCTTGGGATTTAGCTTATTGGCAGAGCACTTGCATAGCAAGCAGGTCTTGGTTCAATCCCAGTCCAGAAAAACAAATGAGAAACTTTAACAACTTGGCTAAGTATGGAACTCAGTGGTAGGGTGTTTGCACCAGCATGCCTGAGGCCCTAGATTAGATCCTAGCATGAGGATACAGCAGACAAATCCAAGATCAAGATTATCTTACTAGTTAGTTGATTTACACTCACCAACAATGTCAGTATCATGAAAGATAACAAAAACTGAGGAAGTGTTGTAGATTAAAGGTAACTGAAGACACATAATTTGAGTGTAACTGTATGGTCTATGCATGAGATTAGTAGGACAATTTGTGAAATCTGAATAAAATCTGTACATTAGGCAGTATTTGGTTTCAGTACTAAGCTTTTCATCCATGCAATTGTACTTTGGTTATTTAGGAAAATGTTCTTCAAAAAAAAACAAGAAAATGTTCTTGAAGAGCTGAGGGAGGAGCTCAATGGCAGACCACTTGCCTAGTATGTATGAGGTCCTGAGTTGAACTCAATTCCTCGAATTCCAACCACAACAACAAAACATGAAAGAAAAAGAAAGAAAACGTGTTCGTGTTTTTAAGGAACATGCTGAAATATAGTAGGGGTAAAGGAGTACTGTTTCTGGAAATTCACCCTCCACTGGTTCAGAAACATAACACCATGATTTGTTTGGGTGTGTGTGTATAGAAAGAGAGAGAAATAAGCAGGCATGGTTGCTCATGCCTGTAATCCCAGCAGTCGAGAGGGTGAAGCAGGAGGACTGTTACAAGTTCGAGACCAGCCTGGGCTGCCAAGTGAGCTCAAGGCTAGTCTGAACTGCATAGTATGACCTTATCTCGAAAAGACAAAAAAAAAGGGAAAAGGAAAAAAAAATAGATGGCCATAGTTTCTGTAACTTTCTCCATCTCTGTCTCTTTTACACACACACACATTTTAAATTCTGTCCTATGGTCTAGAATGTCCCTTTGTTCTTTGTTGTTTCAAGCAACAGAACTAGGAGAAACAGTTGGAAATTATGGGGAGGTATATTTTTTATCTAAGTTTAGTAATAACTTTCAGAAAACTTAAAGGAAAAAGATACATTGTCCCTGTCCCACATCACTCATCAGGATAATACTGATTATTTAAGGATGTCCCTGAGTGTATTTAAGCCCTAGATATGAAGTTAAGTTCAGCATTTTCTCAACTGCTAAGGCTTTATGATTTAGATTCCTAGTCACTCCACAGAGGGACAGTTTAGGCCAATAAAATTAACCATGTGAGTGGACGTGCGGGAGACTGATGAAGGAAGACAGAAGTTCTAACCCATTGAGTCCAGTGATCAGAAAGTCCAGGTTGCCCAGGATCTTGGTGCAGTTCACAAACCCATCAATGTTGCTTGAGTCCACAGTCTGGAAGCGACTCCCAGCACCTGTCCCTTCACAGGCTGCAGACACAAAAGTGGCTCGGTGAGGATGGCCTGAGTAGCCTATTAGGAAAGGATGTATCTCCATAACTCTACCACATCCTACTCACCTTTGGGACACAACCCTCCACAAGGTTCACACATGTTGACACCATTTTTATTTACTTCCATCTTGTCAGGAGGACATGCCCGGACACAGGATGTCTGATCCACCACGAAGTTATCTAAGGAAAAAGAAAGAGCCATTAGAAATGAGGTAGGGGACCTTTAAACTACCAAGGCAATCCCTTCTCTGGGCTCTTGCTCCCTCCTGCTGTGTACTGGACTGGCCACCGCTGCCACCTTAGTTTACTTAGGCATTGTGCCACAGATTAGAACTTCTCTGGGCTCTTCACTCTCCTAAGGGCTGGGGAGACAGTACGTAGAGGTCACCCACTGAGGGTCAAGTGATCACAAACATCTGTGGTCTGGATTCCCTATATGACACCCAGCCTGACCCCTTTGGTCTCCCAACCACTGTCATTTCTTCCCCTCAGCCACTTACGGGGACAGCTGGCTACACAAACTCCACCATACTGGTACTTGGTGTGGGGATTGGGTTCGAGCTGGAAAGTGAGCTTGTTGTACACAAGAGGTTGTGGGCACAGGGGCACACAGGCTCCGCTGTCGTTGAAGTGTCGGCAGGCCTGGAAACATGGTAAACCCCTGACATTCATGATACATGTGGACCCCACCTCTTCCCCACAGCCCATGCCCTGCTTTCCGAAGCGAGTGTGTGTCTGGTGGGTGTACATACAAAGCAGTCAGTGTCCTGAGGGCCGGAGCAGCCCCCTGCACACTCATCATGGCAGCACTGGTTGGGGTCCGGACCAAAGCAGTGACCATTACATTGAGGGGCACAGATAGTCTTTGTCACTATGGAGGAAGAAAAAGCATGGCTATTAGGGCTCCTAGGACTGAATTCCAGGGCCACTGCTCATCACCATCCACAACATGAAAACAAGCATGGGTTGGTAGGGCTGTCAAAGTGTATGAGCTTGAAGTTTTTAAAGGGAAATTGAAACCCACATGTTTGGCAGTCCTCTGGTCCAGGGCCCCAGCAACGTCCCTTGCAGGCCTCATGACATGGGGGACCTGGTTAGGAGAAAACACAACACAGGGGGCCATCAGTTCTTATGATTTAGTTTCCTAGTCACTAGGAAAGGCTTGCTTGGATCAGCAGGGTATGATGTCAGCACACAGGAACCTCAATCTAGGGAGCAAGAGCCAGGGCAATGTCCCTCCCTAGCCTAGGAGAGCAGGGCCCGGCTCAAGTGAATCTGTCAACAAGGGGTGGAGCCACACCCCCACACCGCCCACTGGGCAGCTGAAAGGGAGGGATGGGCAAATGCCAACCTCAGCCCCAGCCCCAGCTCCAAACAGGAACCTGCTTCCTTCTGGTTAAACTGAGCTCAGCAGGGACCTATGCTTGTGAAGAGAGCACAGACTAGTCAGGATCGGTGGGAAGATGCTGTAGTAGAAAAAGTAATAGAGCCCAAAGATCTGGCTTCCTGGCAACCCCCACCCCGCCACTTTTCTTGATATACTGTTTCTGTGATATGGATTCCAGAGGCCTGACCAGGTCCCTCCTGGCAGGCTTCTGGCATAGGGCCTGGGATGACTGTTCAATGGAGAGGTGAGTTTGGCTTAGGGATATGATGGTTTGGTGTGACACAGGGAGCAGTCTTGATCATGGTTACTTACAGCTTCTGCCATTGTCCTGCACCACTATCTCAGCATCTGGGTGCCTCACAATATCCCGCCAATCAATTGTGTCCATGTGACAAAGTTTATCGTTCTTTTCAATATAAACACCCCCTGACAGGATCTCTGAGATGGGAGAGAAAGTGAAAGGTTAAGGGCTTCAGTGCCTCCCACCCCATAGTCCAAAAGGACACAGGACAGCCAGGAGCCGGAGAAGCCTAGCATGCAGTCCAATTAGGTCCACTCTGCAGCGAAGGGTTGCTGTCTAAGAGGAGTCAGGTCAGACATACTCCTGCCTCCTCAGACACCTGTCTAAATCCCAGATCCGGTTTAGCCAGTGGAGGGGAGGAGGGGAAAGGAAAGAAGGAAAAGATATCTTTAATTCAATGCCCCTGCCCCCAGGCCTACCCAAGTGTTTTCTAACTAACTGGGACAAGCAGCCAGAGAAGGTGGCCAGGTGGGATTTAACTCCTCTGTACCTTCAGCTTGTGGTGACTAGAGCAGGAGGAAAGGCAGCACTCCAGGGAAGGAGGGACACTAAAGTACACTGTACCTTGCAACGGGAGGCATGGCTAACAGATCCAACTCCAACTCTAGCCCCCACCCCCCAGACCTCCCTTCTGGGGGCAGATGCCCTTAGCTCTCTACTGGGTCGTCCACTGTTTAAGGGTTGGTGGACCTTGACACCGTGGTAGTCAAGCAGTGTTGGGTCCTCATTAGAGAGGTGCCTGTCAGCAGGACACTGAGAGCAAGACCAAAAGGAATCATCACAAACTGACCCGTGAGCTGGGTAAAACGGAGCTGGCGCAGAGCATGGCTGGAGTTGGTGTTATAGTTCAACATGACAAAGATGGCAAACTTCCCATCGTAGACCTGGGTTCCCCGCACCACTCGCAGGTTAGGCAGTGGGAGTGTAGAGAATTCGTTCATGGCCACAAGGACATAGCCTGTCACTTCTCGAATCCACTGTGATGGAGCAGATCATGTCAGTGAAAGAGACAACAAGACAACATATCAGCCCTTTCCCATCTTAAGGGATTAAAGGAGCCCTTAACTATTTTTTCCAGGGCCTCACTCATTTTAGGCAAGCACTCTATCCTTGACCTATCCAGTAGCCCCCTTGAATCCTTAACTTACTGTCCAGGTAGGTCTTAAATTTCCGGGCTGACATGAACTTGCTGCCTCAGTCTTCTAACTGGTTGGCAGAGGTGTGGTAGAGGTGTGGTCATTGTACCATCTGTCCCATCCTCTTTTCAGGGCCACCCCATATATCTCTGACTCCACGACCAGACTTTAGCTCTAGGATTCCAGTCCCTGTCTCCCTTATGGAACTACTTAGGAACTACCAAGTCTTTCTGAGGAAGGCTGAACTGAACAGAGTCATCCTGAGGAAGGGAAGGTGTCTTCTATGTGGAGGGTGGGGGGCAACAGGTCAGTTGGAAGGGGTTGGGTGCACTAACCTGTAAGAAAGAGAGGTCTGCATTGTGTCCAGTGAGAACAATTTCCAGGTTCCCCATCACCACCTCACACCTTTCATAGAGCTTGTGTAGTGTTTGGTACTGATTCTCAGCATCGCCTGTCACACTCAACCCGTTCAGAGTCCCAGGGCACACTGTTCAAAGTGGGAATAAGGGTGGCAGAGTGCTGAACGTAAATTTTCGGTGCCATCTGCTACTCGCAAGAGCATCCTTTGTTGCACTCTTCCAGAAACACTCAGTAGGACCAGAAGGCAGCTGCCTGCCAACCTCCACAGTGAAGGGTAGAAAGTGACACCTACCAGAACCAAAGCCTCCCCCCTTCATTGTCCCCATCATCCATGAAATGGGAAGGTGAAGTTTCCTTTTCCACCAGGGCACACCCTCTTCTGTCTCTTTCAGTACTACTTTGGGGACTAAGGGGTTAATCCAGAGGGGACTTTTTCCTCTCCCTAGAAAGAAGTTAGGCAAGGACTACAACTTTGATTACCCTCCTCTCCCCTCAACCACTTACTTCTCTGCCCCTAGCCTGCATCTCTCAGCCCCAGCCCGGGAATAAATATCTCTTTGGGGCTAGCACACAGCCCCTATTGTGTCTGCCAGGGTGGGATGGGGCAGAGGGTGGGGGCATCGCCCAGGGCCAGAGTTCAGCCCACAATGAGGCAATTCTATCCAGGAGGAGGGGGTTGCCCCACCCTGTCCAAGATACCCCATCCTCAGCAGCACCCCCCTCCACTCTGGAACCCTGGGCTCAGAAAAGTGACCTCACTGGTGGGGGGAGCTCCATGGTGGTGGGGTCAATGGGAGCTTTGTCTTTAACACTGAAAGATAAGGAGCTGGCAGTCAGCCCCCCCCCTTTTAAATTTTGGCTTCCTTTCTCATTCCCTTCCCCTATTCCAACATACTCCATCCAGCTCCCTCAGCACCACTCTCCAGCACTATTTTTCAGCAAACATGGAGAAGCCTGGGAGGAAACAGTAGCAAACCCCTCATTCCTAAGCCCTTGGCCAATTTCAGTGTGAGCATGGATTCATTAATGAAGGCCCGACATGGCAAATGTCACTAGCACTTGCAGTTGGGGAGATCCCAGACCCCATGGCCTGGAGGAGAGGTGCATGAGGCACCTTGGGTTCTCACTTTCCTTTGTAAAAATGGACATTGGGCTTTGGGAAGTCTTAGTCTATGAAGCTCTACCTTGTCTCTTGCCCTTGTGGGTAGGGTGCAGAGGAAAGGGGAAGATAACACCTGTTCCAACCACCCTTCCCTGAGGCGATGACAGCTTAGTGGGAGACAGAGGAGGGAGGGAGACTGAGAGGCCCCCATCCCTCCAGCTGGATACTGCCTAGGTGGACCACTTGACCTGTGAGGGATCCCCTTCCCAGTCATTCCCAGGAAAGGGACTGGGGTGGGGGTAGGAGGAGTCTCAGCAAAGGGGGCAAATAGGCCAGGAGCTCCCAGAGAAGATTAGTCATTTCTAGATTGGCCCCACCTTAAACCCCTTCCAGGCAGGACACCCCCTCTTCCAATTCAAGGAGCCAACCCTTCTCCCTGGATAAAGGAGGAGCCAAGATTTCTGCACAAGGAAGTGGTGTGTGCTCCATGCTTACGTGCATACTACCCAGACACAACTACAAACACAAACATGTACACAGCTTCCTCACTGACCCAGAAATCTAACTGGTCTGTCCTGGGGCTGCTTATCATCTAGCACTCCAAGTGGCCCCAAGGAGGCCACCTGCCCATAAATACAGCTCAGACTTTGAGTCTGTGCTTGGAAGTCAGCAGAGTAACAGGTTCCAGTTCTCTGCCACCCTGAGGGTAAAGTCCACCTTTCACAAGTGGGAGCAAAGGGCCTGGGCAGGGAGTATATACACCTCTGGGAGGAACCAGGTGACTTGGGCAATAGGGAAAGGGAACAACAGTTATGAAAATCCCTGCTGTATCCAGGAACTAGGAGTCGGGGAGGACAGTGTCAAAGATCCTCCTTAGGGGGAGTGTACTGTGGGTAAGACAGAGGACAGTCTCAAGCCCCTCCTCAAACAGAAGCCTCCTCTCCTGTCTGTCTCCCCTGTGCCCCCCCCCCCAAAACGGGGACAAAGGGACTATAGAGGGCCTGAGACAGGGCCGGATGCCCAGAGGCTGCAAGATTCAGATAAAGTAGAAACTCAATCATGCCTGCCTTCTGCCTCTCTCAGGGAGGGTGCCACAAACTGGGACTCCTGGTATCTGGGCTAAAGATTCTTGGGGTCTGCATGGGACAGTGACACTGTCACTCCACTGGCCCCTCCCACTCCAGTCCCCAGACCACCCCCCTCCACCAGCTGGGAGTTTCACATCTCAAGATCCCAGGAGTTAAATTTAGGCCCAGCAACTGTGGGGAACCACAGGTGGTTTCTCCCACTCCCACCCTGGGGAAGAGGCCCTGGCTGGGCCAAACCCCAAGCTGAGATCTGGGGGGATAAGAGGAGAGCAACAGAACTCTGATCCCACCCAGGCCAGCACCCTTCAAGTGTCCCTGGTCCCAGAGAGCACCCCACCAAAGGTGTGGGCTCAATGGCATGGAAGCAGGAGGTGGAATGGTGAGGAGCTACCAACTGTCTGGAGTAAACAATAAACAGACTTGGGAGGGGCAGGAACAACTTCTAGAACAGGTGGCTCTGAAGGTGGGAGTGGTACCTGCATGGCCCTCCGACTGGGGTGAGAAAAGACAGAGAAATGAAGTCTAAATGTCCTTTTCTCTTTGGAGCTCCTGACTCCAAGTCCTGTACATAGTAGATATTCAATAAATATTAATTGAATTGACCTGGGTCTTGACAAAGAGAGGATGATCAAGGTGGAGCCAGCTCGCCTTGTTTTGAGGGAAAGCAGACAGCCCCTTATTGGGCCTCTCACCCTGATGTCCCCTGGACTTGGCCCTGTGGTTAATCTCTGCCCTCCCCAGGACAGGCCCACTCACGGAAGAGGAGGTGCCACTCCTGTTTTTCCACCATCAGAAAACAACAACCTACTCTCGCCCTCTCACAGCTCCGCCCTATCGGCAAAACAACGAAACTAGGGGTTGGGGAAACCAGTTAGAGAGGGGTTCGGGGGATATAGTGAGCGCCTTCCGCCAAGATCCCCACCTCCCTCAACCTCCTCACAAAACCTAGGTCCCCGCTCAGCTCCCCGTAAGGTCTCAACCTCACCAGCGGAGACCAATTAGGGGGTCCAGGAATGTAGTCCCTGCGCGACCACGCCAAGAACTCAAGCCTGACGCTCCTCTCCCTGTGGCCCCTGTCGCCCTGGGGTTGTCGCCCTGGGGTCGTAGCCCCAGCCCCGCAAGCTTGGCCCTGCTCAGGCTCCCAGCGCGCTGGCGTCTGCCCCCAAGTCCCGGCCAGCGGGCGCCCCCATACCACTTACCTGCCTGCGAGTTGCCCACCTCGGAGCCCCGGGCCAGGCTGAGAAGGAAGCCCAGCACCTGCAGAGCCCCATTGGCCCTCATGACTCCAGTAGAAGGTGAAGAGCCCAGCCGAGTCTGGCCCGGGGGCCTCTGGACTAGGACATCGAAGCGATAGCCACCTGAGCCGCCCGCGAGTGGGAGGCGGCAACGGTGGCCTGGGAGGTGCACTCTACGGCCGGAGCCGGAGTGTGGAGCGGGATGGCAGCGCAGGGTGTAAATCTGGGCGAAGAGGGAGGGAGCTCAGGAGAAGGGGGTGAGTCACGGCCGCGCCCCCTCGCGTGCGCGGCCAGAGCGGAGCGTGCGGAGCCTCGCGCTGCTGGCCTGGAGCGCTCCCCACGGCGTGGCCGAGCCGGTCCAGGAGGGGGCTCACGCCCGCGCTTCCCCGGGAACCGTGGGGAGCGGAGCGCTGGACTCCAAGTGCCCCCCGACCCCGGGAAAGGTACTGAATGGGGTGGGAAGAGCGTTCCAAAGCCCGGCCCCCTGAAAGTTAGCCTCGCCCATTAACCAAATTACTCAACTCCCCTAGCCGGTTGGGTCACTAGAGGGATTCTCTCTCCAAATGTGACTGTTTCTTACTGTGTGTTTTTGAGTGGGAGGATGTTTTTATGTCTCACGTTCAGGCCACCTCAGTTTCCCCGGGACTCAAAGCCCCGTAACTCATCCCCCCTGCCCAGGAACCTGAGCCCCAGAGGCCGCGTGAAATCGCACTGTCTCCAGCCGCTTCCTCCTGCAGCCCGGCGCCGCCGGCCTCTCCCGGGGATTTGGCTGGGGGGCGGGGGTGGCTTCCAGCCTGGGAACAGACCCGGGAGCCCGCCTTTCCCCTGCCACCCGGGGAGGGGCTCCCGCACCTGTCGCCCTCCCCTCTGCTGCCCCCCACAGCCGCCTGCGCGAACAGCTGCCTGCCTGCCTCGCTGCAGTGCGAGCCCGCGCCGTCCGGGCGGCTGCGTCCCCGCCGCTCTCTGGGGACCGGCATTGGCGCACGGTCCCACCGCCCACGCCCACACCCGCCAGGTGCCTTCCAGGACCCGCTCGCGCTGCAAAGCAAGGAGGCCGCGGGGAGATCCCTACAGCCTGAGTCCACTACAGGCAACGAGCCCGGGGACCGCCCAAGTCAGCTAGCTCCTCGGTCCTGCGTTGGGAGTGTTGCGACCCCCTGTCCGGCTAGTTCAGACTTGATCCGACTGGCGCCCCCTGGTGCCCGACCCGTGGCAGTGGCGCCCCACTCGGCGTTACCTTGCAAATCCAGCGAATTGGCGTTCCAGATTTGGCCAAGAGCTCCTGCCTAATCATTTCCCTCCGGAGTCCTTGAGAAACCTTAAGATTGATGGAGAACCATTCCCCCGCTTCTCGACACATACCGCAAACCAAGGCTAATTTTTTTTTATTTTATGTATTTACTTTTTCTCGGTACTGTGGTTTGAAACTGTATCTTTCTCTCTGAAGTACGTCCCCGTTACACCACCACCCCCTTATGACTCGATAGATTCAGTCTGAGTTCCAGTGTGAGGTTTTCCTGCTTCAGCCTCCCATAGTACTGGGATTACGGGCAGGCACATCACACACCCCAAGGCTAAAATTCCTTAAACCTACTCTATGGACTGATAATCAACCTACAGAGTTCCTTTACTTGTTGGAGGCTTACCTATACCTAGTCAAGTGTTTGACCTCACCCCAACCTCTCGCAACAGTCATACAACTAACAGCAAAACCATTAATATATGCATCCATACACCGTTTCAGTTGCAGAATGTTTCCTCAAGTAGCTGAGCATGTAATCCCAGCATTCCCGAGGCTGAGGCAGGAATCACTGTGTGTCTCAAAAAAATTTTTTTAGCTGGGCGTGGTGGCTCATGCCTGTAATCCCAGCACTTGGGAGGTTGAGAGAATCATTGTGAGTTTGAGGCCAGCCTGAGCTACATAATGAGTTCAAGACCAGCAAAACTGTCTCAAAAAGACAAAAAAATTTTTTTACCTCAAACTTAATGCCTTAAAGAATGTATCACAACATGAACAATATGTGAGCTAAAAATTTCACTCTCCATTTTATCTTTATTTATTTACAGTGCTTTTTTTTGAGATAGGGTCTCCTGTGTAGCCCAAACTGGCCTCACACTCTCTGCGATCCTCCTGCCTCAGCCTCCTCAGTGTGGGGATTACAGGTGTGTTCCCCATGCCAAAGTTTCTATTTTACAGAATTGGAAACGTGTGATTATTCTCCAAATTCATCCACCTGGTAACGATGGTTAAGGATATCAGAAGATGCTTGGTCTTAACTGACTGGAGTTTTATCTGATCAAGATTCAAGCTGCCATCAGATAATAGTACTAATATCTTGCTGAGTAGTTCAGACTGGCCTTGAATTCACTCTACAGTCCAGATTGACCTCAAACTCTTGGCAATCCTCTTGCCTCAGCCTCCCCAAGTGCTAGGATTACAGGCATACACCTGTAATCCAACACCCTGTGATGCAAGGTTTGTAATCCCAGCACTTGGGAGGTTGAGGCAGGAGGATGGTGGCAAGTTGGAGGCCAGCCTGAGTTATGTAATGAGATCTGGTTTTAAAAGAAGGAAGGAGAGGGAAAACTGACAAGAGAGAAAGGGAGAGAGATAGAGGGAAAAAGAGAAGTTGGACTATGTTTCCAAGAAATGGCAGGTGGGGGGGGCTTAGTTGTATCTACTTAGAAGATGGTTTGAATTTAAAGAGTCAGGTACAGACCAGATTTAACTGTGTTGTACTGGGTCTTTAAGAAGCAGTGACTGCTAGCTATATCCACTCCTGCTATCTTCAAGCCCATCTCTCCCTTTCAGCCCAAGTTGTGTCTTCATTCTTAAGTGCTTGGAGAAGCAACAGTGTGCCGAGCATTCCCGATATAAACAGCACACAGAGCTCCCCTGGTTGCTGCTAAGGGCTAACATGAACAAATGAAGAAAGAAGACTTGACTTATGGATGCTGTCAGTAGTTCTCCACTATCCCTTTATCTTTCTTCAGTCTTAGCCAATGACTTGGTTCTTATTTTACTGTTAAAAAAATAAAAGCCAGGTGTAGTGGCACACACCTGTAATCCCAGCACTCGGGAGGCAGAGGAGGAGGATTGTTGCAAATTCAAGACCAGCCTGAGCTACAAAGTGAGCTCAAGGTCAGCCTGAACTGCACAGTGAGACCCTGTCTCAAAAAAAAAAAAAAAAAAAAAAAACCAGAAGCCAGGCTTGGGGACATTTATCTGTGATCCTAGCATTCTGATGCTAAAGGAACAAAATTTTGAATTCAAGGCAACTGACAAGGCCACTTTGAACTACATAGTGAGTTCATGTATTTTAAAATGGTAGAGCAAGGGCAGGGGAGGTACAGCATCAGCACGAACACCTGCCTGCAAGTACAAGGTCCTGAGTTCGATACCTAAACAAAAAAAACCTAAAAAAATAAAAATGACAGAGCAACCCATTCAGGACCCTCATATCTCTTAGAAGCTTTGCCTATTCCCCAATATTTTTTCCTACTATTAAATTAAAAAATTTTGAGAAGATGCCAGGCTTCTGTAGCCATGGAGTTCTTTCCACGTCCTCGTAATAAAAGTTACTTTTATATTTAAATTTAAAAATTTTTAAAAATGAAATAAAGGTAATCAAAAGAAAATATCCAGCCCCATAGTAACATACACACAGACACACACACACACACACACACACACACCACCACCACCACCAACAACAACAACAATAACAATAACAAGTCCAACGAAAATCATTTCTATCTTCTCATGGCCAATCTACTCAGGCTTTCATCTTTTTTTTGTTGTTGTTTTATTTTTTTGAGACAGGGTCTCGCTATGCAGTTCAGGCTGGCCTTGAGCTCACTTTGTAGCCCAGGCTGGTCTCAAATTTGCAATGATCCTCCTGCCTCAGCCTCCCTAGGGTTGGGATTACAGGCATGAGCCACCACGCCCGGCTCAGGCTTCCATTTTGTTACATTGAGTTGTCCTTGCTCCCAGTTAGGCCAACCACCACCCCCAACACACATTCCCTCTTGCCTACCCAAGGACTAATTTTCCTGCCCTATTCACTTTCTCCTGCATTGGCTGCTTTTCTTTCTATAAATTCACTTCCTTTAGCATACAGATATGCTATTATTTGCCATTGAAAAAAACAAAACAGGCATGATGGCACACACCTGTAGCACTTGGGAGGATGAGGCAGGAGGACTGCTGTGAGTTTGGGGCCAGCTTGTGCAGCATAATGAGACCCTGTCTCAAAACACAAAAGACAACAAAACTTTCTTTTATCTCCATGACCAGTTCATTGTTCCTAGCTACTGTAAGATGTTGTATGATGTGGTTCTCTAGGTTTTGTTACCCCAATGACAAAAAATTAGACTACCTCTAACTTCTGACTTAACTGCAGTCACAAGCAGATCTTCAGTCAGTATCTTGGTATGTTTCTTTTTTGGCCCTTTGACATATTTTGTGCATATTGAGCTCCACATCCTGCTGACTCAGCACTGGGCCACAACCGCCCGCCCCCCATTCCTAGTAGGGTGTTTATATCCCAACTTATTTGCCAGTACTTGACACTATTCAGGTTACCATTTTTCTGCTTTACATTGGGTTTTAAATATCTCATTGCACTTTTTCCCCCCCTGGTAATGATGATTCTTAATATTTATTTATTTATTTATTTATTTATTTATTTATTTATTTATTTATTTGAGATAGGGTCTCACTGAACTGAACTCATAGCAATCCTCCTCCCAAATGCTGGAATTACAAGTGTGTTCCACCTCTTCCAGCTTGCAACTTTATTTTATTTTCTTTCTTTATTTTTTAAGACAGGGTCACATTATGTAGTCCAGGCTGGCCTTGAGCTCACTATGTAATACAAGCTGGCCCTGACTCCTGGTGATCCTCTTGCCTCTGCCTTCTGAGTTCTGGGATTACAGGTGTGCAGCACTATAGCCAACCCAGCTTGCAATTTTAATTATTAATATATTTTGTCACCTTTTAAAATGTTTGTTTCCTTTTGGCTTTTTTCTTTTTTGGCAGTGCCAGGGATCAAACCCAGCTCCTCACACACGCTTAGGGAAGTGCTCTACCACTGAGCAACATTGCCACACCAATTTTTTTCTTTACAAATTTCATTCTCAGGGCTGGGGACTTAGCTCAGCAGCATAAGCACCTGCCTGGCAGGTGCAAGGTCCTGAGTTCAATTCAGGGTACAGTACATTTTGTCCTCATTTTCCTTTGCCTATTTTTATACAGGAATTCCTCTATTTTTTAATATCAGTTTGCAGCAGGTTGTTGTATATTTCAGATGAATCCTTTGCTGATTGCAAAATCTCTTCTCAATGTTTTATCATTAGCTCTGTCATTAATATTATTTATTGACCAGAAATCCTCCTTAATTTTGCTATTGTTTGATTAATGAATTTTTTCTTTGACTTGTGGTCTTGACTTTGAATTTGTGTGGCAGTGGGAAATGAACCCAGTGCCTTGCGCATGTGAGACAAATGCTATATCACTGAGCTAGGTCCCCAGCCCTTTTTTTTAGCAGTTAAAAGTTATTTAATAAAAATTCAGCCCCGGCAGCTCTGGTGGTAGGACAATTGGGCATCCCAGCAAAGCACAGGGAATAGCGGGCAGCCTCATCGAGAGGAGACCTATATCTGTGAGAAGTGCTGTGTCGAGTTCATCCCCTCTGAGTTCTACAGCATAAGAAAAAACACACTAAAAATCCACCTGTCCTCATTATGAATGACAGTGAGGGGTTAGTGCCTCCAGAGGACTCCATTGCTATGCGGCCATCCATGAGTAGCAAGTCCAAGCAGTTAGGATGGCAGCAGAGAGAGCAGTGGCAGCTCTGGGACCTGAAGGAGAAGCAGGGAGCAGAGTCTGCCATACACGTAAACACAGAGACTGCTCTGCCAGCCATACCACAGGACACAAGTTCTTTCCCCAAAGGTAAAATGACCAATACCAATGTGACTGCAGACAGGCACTCGGCACCAGATGGTGGTGAAGCAGCTGCATGCAGACCTCCACACCTGTGCATGGTGCCAGCCACATCCTGTGGAGCAGACACTGTCTGCAGCTGCCTCAGATCTGCATCTAGGTGAACTTGTGGGCCACATGCCCTCCACTCAGGCAGCCATGTGTCCCAGCAACTGCTCAACCAGAAGGCCAGAAGCCAAGGTCTGTCTCTTTCACTTGACCCAGCTATTCCTCATCTTGGTACCTTCTATTCCCCATCTTGGTACCTTCTCGAAAGAATTAGAACCTGAATACCATCATACTACAGTGATACATGCATGCCCATGTTTACAGCAGCACATTTGTGATAGCTAAATCTTGGAAACCACCCAAATGTCCGTTAACTGATGAATGGATAAAGAAGTGGTTTTTTTAATGCAGTGAAATACTACTATGCCATAAAAAAGAATAAGCTTGAAACATTTGTAGGTAAATGGATGCACCTTGAGACCACACTCCAAGTGAAATAAACCAGACATACATTTAAATATCACATTGTTTCTCTAGTGTGAGAAACTGAAAGTGTAAATAAGAGTCAGTGTATAGTATATATTGAGAAATGGGAAGAAAATGTTCAAATGATAAGGGAAACAAGGTAGAGGTGGAGTGGAGAGGAAGGAACAAGTGGGGGAAAGGAATGGATATTTTGAAACAAGCTACCTTATGCAACACCCCTTCCACCTCGTTTCCTGTCCCAAGGGCTAATGCCCTTTGGCCTGAAGCCAGATGGGACCAAGGTGCTCCCCAAAGCATTGCTGTCTCCCCAGTGCTGTGCTACTCAGACCACTGGCTCTGTGGTCTTATAGGGTCTTTTTGAGACAGGATAGGAGAAATAAAAACTAGGTAGAAAGAAGACAATCAAACTTTTTAAAATCAATATTTTTAAATTGTACTTACCTACAATTTTTTTTTCTTTTTTTTGGTACTGGAGATCAAACGTACAACCTTGCACTTGCCAGCCAGGCACAATTTTAAGACATAAGTTACTCAAGTCTTTTTCCCTTCTAGGAAACTCACTTTCACTTAAAAAAAAAAAAAACCCTACAGGGTATCATGGCACACACCTGTAATCTTCAGAAGGCTGAGGCAAGAGGATTGCTGTAAATTGAAGGCCAGCCTGAGCTACATATAATGAGTTCAAGACCAACTAACTACATAGTGAGATCCCGTTTAAAAAAAATCCCTAAAGATTTAAAAAAATAATCAGCCTGTAAATCCGGGCTTAGGGCCTTGTTCTTTTCACTTATAAATGTATGCTTCTTTCAGCCACAAGGAGCAGCAATATGGATGGGCAATAAACACAGGTAGATGATTTGCATTGTAATCTGACAGATAGAATACACATCCTAGGAGGCTGAGGCAGGAGGCTCACCACCATGAATTCAAGGCCTACTTGAGCTACAAAGTGAGTCCAAGGCCAGCCTGAACTGTATGACAAGACCCTGTTTCAACAACAACAGCAGCAGCAAAAAAAGTAAGAATACATATCCTAGATCACTCCTCTTGAAGACATCCCCTTCAGTATACTTGGCTTTGGCTCATAATGTGTCTCATTCCTCTGAGCACCTGCACACCATTCTTGAGTCTTCCCTAAAATCTGCCTCCTAAGTCCTTCTCTTGGTCTTCCTCATACATCCTGAAAATTCCTTTTGTGCAATGGGAGTCAATCAACCTGCTATAAAAGGGGTTAATTTCCTTATTTCAGCCTCAGGGACCCACAAACTCACCCCAGTGACATTCTTCATTGTGGTGCCAGATTCATCAAAGAAAGGTAAAGGGAAGCCACCCAGTACCTCCTCCAAGGATATCAAACCTACAGGTGAGGCATCCCCTACAAGCATGAGTGTCCTAACAGCCTCCCATCAACATTTACCTATGCACAGCCTTTATCCCTGCATAACTTTTTTCTTTTTTTTCTTTTTTTTTATGTATTAGGGATCAAACTCACAACCTTGTGCTCGCTGGGCCAGTGCTTATGCTGCAGAGCTAAACCCCCAACCTATCTATGCACAACTTTTGTCAAAACTGAAGTTCTTGACACATTTGTAGGACTCTCCATCCTGTCCCAGGTTGACACCTTTGTTAGTGGAGCAGCCATGCAGACAAACCAAGCAACAAGGCTGCACATGATGTGGAAAGAACTTATCCACCAGTGCCCTTCAGATTCACTAGCAGCCCTGCGCTGGAGAGAGAGAAGTCTTCTGAGTGCAACCTAGGCAGGGAGCACACGTGCCACTGAAGGCAAACTGAAGGTCCTCTGAGTGACACAAGGAGCCCACAATATCCCAGCCAATGAGAACGCAGTGGCTCTGTGGGATATGGATGGACAGAGTCTTGGAAATGTTTCCCAAGGAAATCCAGCTGTGCCCAGTGAGTGTGGACCTGGTGGCGTGGAACTGGTACATCCAATAATTCCAGCACTAGGGAGGCTGAGGATTGCCTAGTCTGAACTACATAGCAAGACTGTCTAAAAAAAAATTCACATGTTCATTTTTGGAGACTCTTTCGTCTTTCTTTCTTTCTTTCTTTCTTTCTTTCTTTCTTTCTTTCTTTCTTTCTTTTTACAGTTATGCACCACCATGCCAGGCCACATCCTTATTTTTTTCATTTTATGGAAAAAAATAAAATTTTATAACAAAATAATAGGAAAATAACAATAGTTACTACATTGAGTACTGATATCTTTAAAGTAATTACTCAGAGTATAAGATATGTGCATTAAAAAACTCTCCAAATGATATTAACATAAATCTTTTCAATGAACTAAGAGAAACTAGTAGTATAACTGTCTTGTATTTTTTTTCCTTTTTCCTTTCCTTCCTTTCCCCTTTCACTCATTCTAGTTCCTTTTTCCTTTTGAACAATTTCTTCCCATTTTATAATATCTATTGTATATTTTGGACCTTATTTACTCTTTCAATTTTTCATACTAGGGAGACAGTATAATGCTTATACTGACATGTAAGTCTGATTTATTCCATTTATGAGTATGGTCTCAAGTTGCATCCATTTACCTATAAAAGTCTTCAGTGTATCATTCTTTATGGCTGAATAGTACTTCATTATATTTTAAAAAAAACATACTTTTATGCATTCCTCAGTTGATGGGCATTTGTGTTGTTTCCAGGATTTAACTACTACAAATTATGCTGCTATAAGCATGAGTGCACGTATATTGCTGTGGTATAATGTTTTTAACTCTTCCAGGAAGCTACCAAGAAGAGAAAAAGACATATCTAAAGCATATAGCATATAAAGAACTGAAAAAAAATCAAACCCACTCCTAAATTCAAAGACCCAATCCAAGAATGGGCATCTGAGATGAACACACACTCTCAGATAAAGAAATACAAATAGGAAATAAATATATGAAAAAATGTTCAGCATCACCAGTCATTTGAGAGATGCAAATTAGAGCAACACTGAGATTCCATCTCACCCCAGAAAGAATGGCTATCATGGAGAAATCAATAACAAATGCTGGTGGAGCTGTGAGGGGAAATAGAAAACTCTTCTCCACTGTTGATGAGAGTGTAGACTGGTGCAACCACTGTGGAAATCAGTATACAGGTTCCATTTGACCATACTCATTTTTTTCTTTTTAATTTCCTTGGTGTAATTTAAGTAATAATAAGACCACTCCCAGCTCCAATATTTTTTTTCACTATGCAGTTCACTTGAGCTCACTTTATAGCCCAGACTGGTCTCAAACTCACAACAATCCTCCTGCCTCAATCTCCCCAGTTCTGGGATTACAGGCGTGAGCCACCACGCCCAACACTCAGCTCCAGTATTGCATGAAGGCTATGAAGTTGGGACAGGTGAGTCCTAGGCATAAAAGCTTTATTTACCTCTTTTATTTTTATGTTTATGTTTATAGCCATAGTCTCTATTTCCCTATTTTATTACCACTGACGTATTCTCAGGCTCTGTCTTAAACCTAAGGCAGGGTAAGAACAGCTTATGTTCAAGATGTCTTTGATTCCTTTTTAAAAGTTCTTTAGTCAGGGATTTAGCTCAGTGGCATTAGCACCAACCTGGCAAGCGTGAGATCATGAGTTCAATCTCAGGTACAATAAATAAATAAATAAATAAATAAATAAATAAATAAATAAAATTATTTGTCCCCCTTTGTACATGTAGCAATACTGAGCTGCTGTTGGAAAACAATGAGGAAGAAAAAGCCAACTTCCAGAGTGTGGAAGTCCCTTATTGAGATAAGTCCCACTGTGTTGAAGTCCCTTATTGAGATAAGGATCAAGACTGTCACTCAAAATGTTGTCTCTGAGTTACTGCATCTCACTTTAGGATCTGCAAAAGTATTTTTGCTAAGTCATGCCTTTCCTTTTGGCACTGTAAGGACAGGACACAATAACAGTGCCTATTTACGATGTGAAGTAGATACTGTCATGAGAACACCATGAGCACCACAGTGGCTTTCTCACTGCTGAACTAAGAAACCCTATGAAGGTATTGTCTGTGTAGAGTCCTCTAGTAGTGAACCTGCTGCTGCTGTCTATCTATCTATTGGAAAATAAATTCTGTAAATTCTTTTTTTGGGGGGGGCTGGCCTTGAACTCACTTTGCAGCCTAGGCTGGCTTCAAAGTCAGCAATCCTTCCGCCTCAGCCTCCCAAGTGCTGGAATTACAGACATATGTGGAAAATAAATTCTAAACGTTTTTCCCCTCATATAAAGAAAGTTTAATAGAAAGCTCAGTGTCAAAATGTAACAATACACAAAAATATACATGTATAAATGTGTATATATAATTAGACCTATACATTTTCTCAGACCCTTTTCACAGTGAAATAGAATCATCAGTATAACATTTTGGTGCTCAAATCAAAACCACAGCTCAAAACTAGGGGTAGTAATGCACACCTGTAATCTCACCAACTGGGAGGCTGAAATAGGATTGCTGTGAATTGGGGCCAACCTAGTCTACAGTTAGTTCCAGGCCAACCTGAACTACAAAGCAAGATCCTGGCTCAAAGTCATCATTCTCACCATCATCATCGAGTCACACTGGTTCATGGTGCCTTGAGGAGAGGACTGCAGCAGCTCTTTTGAGGGCTCATAGAATTCCAACCAGGATAGGTCTTGGGATGTCACCAGTGCCCTTTCCTGGAGACCCAGAGAGAGAAAAACAATCCCATAGCTGTGAGTGTGGATCTGGCCTATTCTTAGTATCCGTAGCTACCACTGTTTTGGGGCAGCTCTCCTATTAGGACTCTGGATCTAAATTTGTATTGTTTGAGTTTGGTATGGTGGCACTGGTCTATAATCCCAGTACTCAGAAGGCTGAGACAGGAGGATTGTTGTGAGTTCAAGGCCAGCCAGAACTACAGAGGAAGACCCTATCTCCAACAAACAAACAAACAAAAAATTATGTTATTTGTGAGTTTACATGCCTCATTTCCCAGATCAGCAGCAACTAGGATTCTGCCTTATGGCTTGCTTGCTTTCTTTCTTTCTTTCTTTCTTTCTTTCTTTCTTTCTTTCTTTTTTTTTGTCTTTTTGAGACAGGGTCTTGCTATGCAGTTCAGGCTGGCCTTGAGCTCATTTTGTAGCCCAGGCTGGTCTTGAACTCACAAGGATCCTCCTACCTCAGCCTCCCCAGTGCTGGGATTACAGGCCTGAGCCACTACACCCGGCTTACTTTTTCTATAGTATCCAAAGGTTCAGCCTAGAGCACTCTTCCCAGTAAGAGTTTTATGAAAACCTGTACCTTGCTGGAAGTTCGTTCACAGACAGCAGTCCCTAAAATAAGAGCAGCATGTGGGCCCACAGACTGTCCTGACCCTATCTCTCCTGTTTGTCTGCTTGATTCATCAATTTCTAAAAAATGCTTCTATTTCCAATGTTACCAATCAGCCTGGGGTCTTTTTCACTCAGTTTGAGACAGAAACCACCAAAAAGCAAAGGGCAGCTCTTTTGGGTATTATCAGCTCACTTTGCTGTTCTCAGCTCACCCAAGGGTTCTTTTACTCAAGATAAAAATCACAGAGGCAAACAAAACTCTATTAACCACTCTCTGTGACTGGGACAAAATCCCTGAGGAAAACAACCCCCAGGAGGAAATTTATTTCAACTCAGTTTCAGAGATTTTAGTCTATGGCTCCATTGCTTTTAGACCTGAAGCCAGCAGAAATGTCAGAAGCAACCAAAGTTCCTCTTAATTAATGGCAGCCAGGAAGCAGAGAACAGAGGAGAAGCCAGGCAGGAGGGGACCTAGCCCCTTAGGATTTATCCATTGATAAGCTCAGAGCACTCCCAGTCCTGGCACCTTGCCAGGTATCTCTTCCTGCAGTCCAGTTGAGAATTGAGATTAACTGTTTTAAATGTCACTGGCATCAGACTCCCTTGAGGCCCATGCTCCTGAGCATATGGGAGTGTGGGGACAGTACAGGGATGGGGCGAAGAGGGTGGGCTGGGCAGGCCCACAGGCAGCTGCGGCAACCACCCCAGCATTTCTTATTGGTCTTCTTGGTCATTGGGTTGGCACTGACATGGACCTCTGCTCTGGTCTGAGTTCATCCACACTTGGCTTGCAGGAGAGACAGCCATTCACGCACACCACATTACACCACCTCCGAGTGTCACACAGCATGAAATTCAGGCCAACGGCACATACAGAGCAGGTCAGTGGCAGAAACGACTGTACAAAAGCAGTTTAGAGTGGGCGTGGTAGCTCATGCCTGGAATCCCCTCACTTGGGGGGCTGAGGCAGGAGGATGATTGCAAATTCGAGACCAGCCTGGGCTACAAAGTGAGCTCAAGGCCAGCTTGAACTGCATAGTGAGACCCTGTCTCAAAAAGAAAAAAAAAAAAAATTAAAAATAGAAAAAGCCTGGGAATGTAGCTCAGTGGGGCCTTCCCCAGTATCATTCAAAGAAAAAAAGAAAATCCCAACTTACTTTTGGGTTATTTTTTTGCCTGGTAACGCTTTTCTTCTGATCGCAGAGTGAACTTTCAGGAAGCCAGCTCTCAGATGAATGTTACAGTGCAAAGAGAGGGTGAGCAAGTGCTCTTCGGAGCAGTGCTTGTGGGAAAAAGAAGAAAGCAGGAATTAGTGAGTTATCCCATGTAGGTGATCCTGGAGGGAATTCTGCAGCAAGCTGACTCCCTGGACAGCAGGTTGGACAGCATCTGACACTCTAGCTATTTCCTGCTTAGCCAGCCCTTTGCTCGATGTTATCTCTACAGCAGAACAAGTAGTGATGTTCTAAGAGAAGTCCGGCAGGTCAGGTTGCTTTGGATGTTTAATGGTAGAAGATGGGGAAGCTAACTCAGCCCTGGGAAAGACTATAAATGTGTTGTCCTTTTCAAGTGAAGAGAATGTGAATGTGAACAGTTTCTGTCCTCTGGCTTCCTGTCATCGTTCTGGATGCTTTAACTGGGCAATGACTTAATGGTAAGAGAGATTAACTGGAGAAAATCCATATTTGATTACATACATGCATATAAGATTCCCACAGACTATGAGACTGAGGAAGGGTCAGATGAGTGATGTTTACATAGCATCACAAACTATCAAAAGAAACAGCGATGCTGCTGGGGTGTGTGGGTGACAGA
Source organism: Hydrochoerus hydrochaeris (assembly GCA_004027455.1). Classification (NCBI taxonomy): domain Eukaryota; kingdom Metazoa; phylum Chordata; class Mammalia; order Rodentia; family Hydrochaeridae; genus Hydrochoerus; species Hydrochoerus hydrochaeris. Next base: position 28,109 of record PVLA01011485.1, on the reverse strand, counting down.
AATACAAGTGCTGGGTAGAGGGTTAGGAGAAGAAATGTGAGGTGAATGGAGTTTTGTCTTGTTTTGCAGATAAAGTTACAGATAAAGTCACTTAGGTAAAACTGCATCTCAGTGCTGGGTGAGGTGAAATAATTTGTAGTCACAGCTACTTGGGAGGCTTAAGCAGGTGAAGGTCAGCTTGGGCAACTAATGACACCTCCCAAAATAAAATAAAAAGGGTTGGAGATATAGCTCAGTGGTAAAGCCCTTGCTTAGCATGTATAAGGCCCTCTTCCTTTTTTTTTTTTTTTTTTTTTTTGTCTTTTTGAGACTGTCTATGCAGTTCAGGCTGGCCTTGAGCTTACTTTGTAGCCCAAACTGGTCTCAAACTCACAAAGATCCTCCTGCCTCAGCCTCCCGAGTGCTGGGATTACAGGCGTGAGCCACCACGCCCAGCAAAACAGAGTTTTAGCACTTAACTATTTCACCAGTCCTTTTTTGAGACAGTTTTCCTTTTTTTTGGTACCAGTGCTCAAACTCACGACTGCACGCTTGTAAGGCAAGTGCTTATGCTACTGAGCTAAATCCCCAGCCCGGCCCTCTTCTTTTTGAAGACAAGCTCTCACTATGTATATTTCAGGCTCAGTACGTAGCACAGGCTGGCTTCAAACTCACAGCAATCCTCCTGCCTTAGCCTCCCAACACTGGGATTATAGGCATAAATCAGCATGCCCCAGTGAGGAAAGTATTTTCAAACAGCCCTCTTTTTTTTTTTTTTAAGCAGTGTCTCACTATGTAGTGTAGGCTTGCCTGAACTTGTATATGTAGCCTCGGCTGGCTTCAAACTCATGGCTGTCCTCCTGCCTCAGCCTCCTGAGTGCTGGGATTACGGGTATGTGCCACCATGCCTGCTATATTTATCATTTTTACTAAACAACTAGAGTAAGAATACATAAAAGATCTGGATGTGGTGGCACACACCTATAACTCCAGCACTAAGGAGGCTGACGCAGGAGGATCATTTCAAATTCAAGGCTAGCTTTGTTTACTAGTAGTGAGTTTAAAGCCAGCCTGAACCACATGATAGGGAGACCCTGTCTCAAAAAAAAAAAAAAAAAAAAAAGAATTGCACCAGGTATAGGAGCCTCAGGTTTCACTTGATGTTAGGCCAGAAAAAAAAAGCATGTCAAAGTTTTTACTTTAGCAACTAAAGTGTCACTTGCATGAAAGAGGATGTGATAGAAATTATCTTTAATAAACCATAATTGAAAAAAACATAATTGAGTTTATCCTTTCTTTTTGTTTATTAGATGCTACGCTTGTACCTGATCGTGAAGGTGAAGAGAACATAGCTCCCCTGTGGTCAGTGGTGCTCGCCAGGCCAGTGCAGAAGCTGCTGGGATCCCTGGAGCTCAGTCCCTTCTTAGCTCCATCCTGAGCAAGGGAAGAGGCCTTGCTCCTGTCTGACCCAGTGCTTTCCTCAGGGCCCAAATAAGAAAAGTCACCCAGCAATTTTCTGGGACACCTGTTTCTCAGGAAGCCTCAGGCAAGGCCAAGGAGTCTGCTGCAGGTCAGTGAAGATATAAAAAGGACAAAATTTTCTTTTGAACTTTAATCAGAACTTACCTAAAAGGCTTTATAACTACACAAATAAAAATAATAATTTTAAAATAATAATAACAAAACAAAGTGGAGGCCTGTTTTTTAGTTTGTTTGTTTGAGCCAGGGTTTCACTATGCAGTTCAGGCTGAACTTGCACTCACTTTTGTGGGAGACAACTCTAGTGTCTCCCCTTGAATGTAAAACAACTGTAGCTTTGATTATATGGAGACTTATTTTTTTATATTGATATGTAGAGAGCTGGCTATGGTATTTTTTAAATTGGCTCTAAGCATTATAAATAAGACTAGCCGAGGTATTGATATATAATCTCTTAAAGCTACAGAGTCTCCTGTTTGTTTTTTTTAAGTAGATTTTCTTTTTTATGTATTTTTATTTATTTTAAATTTTTTTTTGTCTTTTTGAGACAGGGTCTTGCTATGCAGTTCAGGCTGGCCTTGAGCTCACTTTGTAGCCCAGGCTGGTCTCAAACTCTCAATGATCCTCCTGCCTCAGCCTCCCATGAGTGCTGGGATTACAGGCGTGAGCTAGTAATTACGGCTGGCTAGTCTCCTGGTTTTTTACATAGAGTTTTTTATAAAAGATATGAGCACAACCACAGTGGGATGTTAGAGCTAATAGCTGTGGGAATGTCAACTGGATATGAGCCTCAAGGTAAAGAGGCTATGACTCCCCAGGGCACAAAATTTACTACAGATCAGAAACCTAAGCAACAACCTCCTAAAACAATTCAGTTGCTACCTTAATTGAATTATGCAAATTGATCCTTCTCTCTGCATTTTGCAGAAATGCTTTTCTCCCTACCTACCCAGCCAGCTCCAGTTACTCACATAATTCCTGCCATCCTCACTGTCACTCATCCCTGAGCCACCCGCCCTTCTTCACAAGATAATAAATTCTGGGAGAGGCCTAGGATCAAAACCTTTGTCCGTGCATCCTCACAGGGATTAGACTTAAAACCCTTTGGCTGTCCTTAACTTGAAATATGTCTTGGTATCTTTACCCTCGCCGTGGGCTGCATTGGTGGTGGTAAATTAAAATTAACTTGCTGGGATTCCAATAACATCTCAATGGGATTACAATTATAACTTTTTAGATTGTAAAAAGAAAAGCTAAAAAAGTGATTACAGTACTTAGATGATTAAACTTAATATTTGGGATTACAATAACTTTATAGCCCAGGCTGGCCTCAAACTTGCAGTGATCCTCTTAGCCTCCCAAGTGTTGGGATTACAGACATGTGCCACTACACCTGGTTTAATAGTAGCATTTTTTTTTTCTTCTTGTACTGGGAATCAAACTCAGGACCTTGCGCTTGCCAGGCAGGCACTGTGCTGCTGAGTTGTATCCCCAGTCCAAGACCTCTTTGTGCAGAAGTTTGTCCAGTTTTTCCTGACATCTTAATGCATGGTGCTTGCATTGGCCATTGCACTGGCCTCCTGAATTTCTCAAATCACTGGGATGGGTCAGAATTGTCCCCTCCTCCATCTGCTGATGGGCCATACTGAGTACCACAGCCTGTCCCGCTGGGGGTCATTGCTTGCTCAGTTGTCCCATAAAGGTGTCATTGTGGCCTTTCACACTTGGGGGTTAGGGAGGCATTTGAAGAGACAGACATCGTACAGCCTGATGGACACCCCAGCAAATTCTCTGGATTTTCTGTCTGTCCTGCATTCCTGTCATCTGTAATTTTCTGGTCAGTCTGGTGTACTCCAAGGGCCTTCGGGAACTGGATACTGGGGCTTTTCCCCTCCGGATTAGAGGTTTGTTTTTTTTTTTTTTTTGTCTGTGGCAGGAGAAGCTGGTACAGGAGGTGGTTGGTGATAAATCATGTGAGGGCAGCCAGCAGGGTGGGTGAGGAGTGGGCCCCGAGCTGCAGGCCCTTCTGTACCATCTCCTCCGTCATATAGGCAGGGCGTAGCCAAATGCAGTGACCTGGGGTCCAACATCTTTCAGTGAACTGAACATAAAAAGTTCAGAGAAAATGTCACCTACCCTTCCATTTTTGAAAAGATACTTTTGAATACACAGGGAAACAGTAGAGCACGAGTCACAGGTTTTCTCTCTCCATTTTGAGCTTCTACAGCTGCAGCAGATGAGCTCTTGGCGTTGCAGCAGTTGGTGCCTCCTGGTGGGTGCATCTATTCTGAGCCCGAGCTCCAGCGCAGCGTTCTTGGTCTGGGCCCAGTTATCCACACTTCAAACCCCTCTGGCTTCGAAGAATTTGGAAGCAGACATTTTGGCTGTGGCTGTGACCGAAGTTCAACTTCTGCAACTTGGACTGCCCGAGCCGGCCTGGAGCTGCTGCTATGCTGTGCTGTGGTGCTGGCAGCATCTGTTCCTGCGAGGTTTGCTGCTGAGGCTGCTGTGAGGATCCCCTGTATGGACAGTTGGAGGTGTCTTCTGGGATGTGTCTGCTACCACTGGAATGTGCTGAAAAGAGTTTGCGGGGCTGTGCACTACCTCTTCCCGGGAGTTTTCCACTACAGATAAGGCTCCTACCATCGCCTTGTCATCCTCCACTTGGGGCTGTGGGTAAGAAACTGATGTCAGCTTTGTTGTGGCCTTCCAGAAAATGCCAGTGCAGGTAATGCTGTGCTGCTGAGGGTCCCTGGGGCTGGGCAGAGTGAACAGGAGGGGAAAAAAAAAAGGTGGTTCAAGTTTTTCCTGTAGCACACTGTACAGATGGGCACTGTCTACTGTGGGTAAGTCTGGCCTGTAGGGCCCTGTAGATGGCCAATGCAGAGCCCCTGGTTGCCTTGAGATGGCCTAGGTGGCAGGCATGACCACTTTGCATTTCTTCACCAGCTGGAGGACACTGGCCATACCAACCACTGCTCCCTTTCCCAGGTGAGCTCTGCTGCCCCTGTAGTGGGGAAAGCCAGGGCCTAGATTTAAATCTGCTGATCCCCTGCAGGAGTCTGCCAGCAATCAGCTAAGCCTGGATTTGTTGATGTGGATTCAGCTCCTCCAGGTTTTCAGCAGCCTGGATCTGCTGGGCTGCCTGTAGCTACTGGACCTGGTCTGGACCACTTGCAGCTCTCAGGGCTTGGGGCTCTTAATATAGATATTTTACCTTTTTTGTTGTTAGTTGTTTTTTTTTTTATTTTATCGGTACCGGGGATCGAACTCGTGACGGTGGGCTTGCAAGGCAGGCACTTATGCCACTGAGCTAAACCTCCAGCCCCTGTTGTTAGTTTTTAACAGGGTCTTGCTATGTAGTTCAGACTGTCCTGGAACTTGTAGTAAATCCTCCTGCCTCAGCCTCGTAGGTGCTGGGAGTACAGACCTGAAGCACTATATTTCTTGCTTTTTTCAACAAAGGACAAGTTTTTAGAGCTACTACTGTATCTGCAGTTTCTCAGAGTGGCTGGCCAAAGAATTATGTTTTGGGGTGGCACATTCTGGCCTCCTATAGTCTCATCCTGAGCCCCAACATCTCCTTTCTGATAGGAATAGGAAAAAAGTGTTTGCCAAGAGCAATGGCTGAATATATACACACTTAAGGTCCTGTTAATTAGCTCTAGCTGTGTTTGAGTTTGCAGTTGTTCACTGTCCTTCTCCACCATCCATTTGGTTTTTGCAGGGATCAAATAAAGGGGTGAAATAAATGAAGATTTCATTTTTATATTCTATTTCTTTTAGTTTAATTCCTGTGTCAAGGCTTGTAAATTGCTTATGGACAGTAGCTTTACTGCTAGTCTTCAGAAGACTTAGGAAATGACTACGTCTCAGAAGTATCTTCCACTTATGGCCTTTGGGTTTTGAGTCTGTTGTGAGATCCAACCTTCTCAATTTACTGGGGATGAGAAGTTGCTGCCTATTTATCACAGCCCCTGCTTCTTTGGCACTGGCTTGTACTATTGCTTATGACCCTTAGGCAATCTCAGCCTTGGTATACTATGAAGAACAGCTGATTAGAACAATTATGTCACCTTGGCTAATGTAGTACAATTAACAACAGCATCAGGGTTGGGGATTTAGCTCAGTGGCATAAGCACCTGCCTGGCAGGTGTGAGGTTGTGAGTTCAATCCCCAGTACCAGAAAAAAAAAAAACTCCACTTCGAGGTGTGTCTCTGCTGTCACCAGTTGACAAAGTGGGCAGACAGAGCCCAGATCTGTAATGGAGTGAATAATCCCAGCATCCCTGCATTTTTAGTTGCACTGACCTTCAGGCTGGTTTCTGGCTGTGACGTTAAAACCTGATTTGTTCAACCTGCAACACTCTGTGTGCCTCTTGCCAATCTGAGCTTAGTTCTACCTCACCCTGACCCTGGGAGCTGCTAGCTGGAGCCAGCCTGTCACCACTCTGAGTTCCAGCTCAGTTGGCCCCTGTTCAAAATGGCTCTGTGCCAGACACTTCTCCTGGGAATGTCTGAACCCAAATAACTCACCAGCTGCCTCCATTCCACTGGTGCATTTCACCATGGTGGCCTCTGGCATTGTCAGTAGTCACTATGTGTCTGAAAGTTTGAGCTGCCACACAATGAGTCCCAGGCTAAGTGGGGAAAGTGCTTCTCACCACCCGCTTCTCTTCATTGAGGTCTCTCTCTTCATTCTTCCTGTGAGCTTCAGTTCTCACTTCAGATCCTTACTAGGTCTCATGGACCCACTTCCCTCCTTTTCCTCCTCATGTTGCTATATTCATGTTTTAGACACCAGATCTCATGATTTGAGGACCAGCTTTTCTGTTTCTGAATTTTAACCAGAACTGCATTGAGTCTGTATGGGAGATCGCTTCTTGGCTTTTGGCTAAGATCAAGTGGAGTCTGTGTGGGAGGATAAGAAAGAACAGCATGCTTTTTCTATCCTACTCTCATTTAGCTCTTTCTGGTCATTGTTGTGGTACTGGGGATTGAATTTAGGGTCTTTTCACTGAGCCACAACTCCAGTTCTTTTTCATTTATTTTGAGCCTAGGCTGGGCTCAAATTTGCAATCTTCCTGCTTCAGCTTCCTAGTGTGCAAGGATTACGGGCCTACAGCACTGTGCCTGATTTCAACTCTTCTGGCCCCAGATATGCAAGAAGAATTTTTTTCCAGACACCCAGCAGATAGTGGCTGGGTGTCTCAGTTTCTTATCAGTAGGACACAATAGCCAACATCCAAAATATAAAGGAAAAGAGATTTATTTTGGCTTACAGTTTGTAGAGGTTTCTGCCCGTAGTTGGCTGGCTCCAAGGCAGGGCTGGATGGCAGAGGGGCAGCACAGAGGAAAAACCTGATGGAGTAGTGGACAAGAAGCAGGAGAGGGAAGAGTGAGGAAGGAGATTCACTTATCCAGGCCACGCCCCCAGCGAGTCACCTCCTTGGAGCAGGCTCCAGCTCCCAACATTACATTTAACTCTAAACTTATCAGTAGACTAATGCACTGGTGAATACCATACCCCTATGATCCAGCCATCTCCCAAAATTCCCACCTATGAATGCATGAGGTTTTGAGGGACATCCAGATATAAACCATAACACCAAGTGTCTTCTAATTCAAGTTTGACAGTATCTGCACAGAGACAGCATCAGATCCCACAAGTTTGCAGAGTGTGCTGGTGTGTGCCTATAACACCTGCTACTTGGTACCCAGGCAGGAGGCTCACTTGAGTCCAGGAGCTCAAGACCAGCCCCCAGCAACATAGAAAGACACTGTCTAAGACACAAAACAAAACAAACAAAAAAATCCCTGCCACAAATTGAGGTTTCAGTGACACAAGACTATTTCTCTCTACTTCAAATACTAAGACTCTCATGACCCCCTTCTTGTGTTTGATTAACAAGCTAGAAGAGCTGGGCATGGTGGCATTGTAGCCCTAGCACTTGGGAGGCTGAGGTAGGAGGATTGCCATGAGTTCAAGGCCAGTCCGAAATACATAGCCAGAACCTGTCTTAAAACAAACAAAAACAAATAGGCCTGAGATATGCCTCAGTGCCAAGGCTCTGAATTGAACCCTCAGTTATGAAAAATAACTGCAAGTGGACTTGCTAGACTGCTGTGAGTCTGGCCCCCTCCTGGCCCCTCTCTGCTCACTTGGCCTTCTGCCGTGTTGCAGTGCAGCTAGGAGACCCCAACCACTGTGGCCCCAGGTCTTATACTCACAGCCTGTGGAACTATGAGTCAAATAAATTTCTACTGTGCATAAATTACTCAGTCTACCCAGCCTAACAACAGAAAAGTAACTTAATGGCTTGGGGGTGTAGCTCAAGGGTAGAGCACCATTCTAGCATGTGCAAGGCTCTGGATTTGATCCCCAGCGCCAAAAAAAAAAAGAAAAGAAAGAAAGAAAGAAAAGGAAAATGGGCTAAGATACATGTACTTAATTTTCCATTTATCAGAAAGGATTCTTAGGCTGGGAGTTTAGCTCAGTGGCACAAGTATCTGCCTGGCAAGCATAAGGTTGTGAGTTCGATCCCCAGTACCAAAAAAAAAAAAAAAAAGATTCTTGTTGGTTTTGTTTATTTTTTGAGACGGGGCTGTTAGGTAGTTCAGGCTGGGCTTGATCTCACTGTTGCCCAAACTGGCCTTACACTCTAGGTAATCCTCCTACCTCAGCCTCCTGAGTGCTGGGATTACAGTCATGCTCTGCTTACTACAAACACACAAATGGCTGGGCATGGTGTATGCCTATATCCAGCACCCAGGAAGCTGAATCAGGAGGATTGCTGTAAGATCAAGGTCAATCTGGGCTATATAAGTGACTTCAAGGCCAGGCTGCACTACACAGTGAGACTCTGTCCCTAAAGACCCCAAATAAATAAGTACACAAATGAACATCCAGATGAAGAGGTAAGTAGGGAGGATGAAGTCTGGAGAGACCTTAAATACAGGAGCCCCAGGCACCATGGATTTGGAGTGTTCTACCTTGCCAGCTGCCGATGTGTTCTTGTTCACCAATTTGGGAGCTCTTCAAACTCTGTCCTTTTGGGGTTTTGATAGAGGCTCCATCACATAGATATTGTATTAATCAGCTTTTCCTTGCTGCGACCAAATCCCTGACACACACAATTATAAAGGAGGAAAGTTTATTTTGGCTCATGTTTTCAAAGGTTTCACTCCTCGCTGGTTCTGGGTCAGATACATCAGGATGAAAGGGTTTTGTGGAGGGAACTGCTCATCTCATGGCAGCCAGGAAGCAGAGAGAAAAGAAGCCAGAGAATCCAGAGGCCTGGACTGGAATATACCTTTCAAGCCTTACCTTCCTTAACTGGTTCCCTCCAACTAGGCCTTATCTTGTGAGAGCCTGCTTGGCCAGTCTATTGCTAAAGTCAGTCAACTCACAATCCAACCCTCTCTAAGCCTTCGCTCTGAATACACTGGGGTCTGGCCCCCAGTCTGTGAGTCTCAGAGGATGCTTCTTATTTCAACTGTAAGAGGCATGATTGGGGGCCAGGAATTTAGCTCAGTGGCATAAGCGCCTGCCTTATAAGTGCACACTTGTGAGTTTGATCCCCGGTACAAAAAAAAAAGGCATGATTGGTTCTATCTTTGGCCATCAATGATCAATTCAAACTTCAGCCCCGTTCTTCTTCCTGAAAGTCCAGGAGTTGGACTAAAAGCTCTAACATCTAGTCACGTGGTTGGTTCCACTGGTAATGAGCTCCTATGGTTGTCTAGGGACTTTCTAAAACTCACCTCCCTAAACCGGGCGTGGTGGCTCACACCTGTAATCCCAGCACTTGGGAGACTGAGGCAGGAGGATCATTGTGAGTTGGAGACCAGCCTGGGCTACAAAGTGAGCTCAAGGCCAGCCTGAACTGCATAGCGAGACCCTGTCTCAAAAAGACAAAAAAAAAAAACCCAAAAAAACAAATCCAAAAAACTCACCTCCCTAATATAAACTCAGATGTGTCTGTAAAGGGCTTGTTATGAATAACAATGACAACAACAACAAAAATCTGGACATGGTGGAACACACACCTGTCATCCCAGCATTTGGGAATCTGAGGTAAGAGGATCTCTGCAAGTTAAGGACTGGGCTACAAAGTGAGTTTAAGGCCAGCCTGAACCATATAATGAAACCCTACCTCAAAAAAGAGCAAACAAGAGCCACCTGTAATCCCAGCACTGGGAGGCTGAGGCAGGAGGATCATTGTAAGTTTGAGACCAGCCTAGGTTACAAAGTGAGCTCAAGGCCTCCCTGAATTTCATAGAGAGACCCTGTCTCAAAAAGACCTCCCCTCCAAAAAAAGAGCAAACAAACAAAACAAAACAAAAAAAGGAACTTGCATTACTCAATGCCACCTAGGAAATTACAAGACTTTTTTTTTTTTTTTTGGTGCCAGAGATTGAACTCACGGCCTCTCATTTGCCAGGCAGGCACTTATGCCACTGAGTTAAACCCCCAGCCCTTAAATTATAAGATTTTTAAGAGTTATAGATGATACTGTCATATTAGCAATATTAAAGCTTTCAGCCCATGAACACAGGAGATCTTTGCATTTATTCAAGGTTTTTATTTATTTATTTATTTATTTTTCTGTGCTAGGGATCTAAGAATTCTACCATTGAGCTACATCTTTAACCCTTTATTTTTTTGTTTTATTTTTTGGTCTTTTTGAGATAGAGTCTCACTATGCAGTTCAGGCTGGCCTTGAGTTCATTTTGTAACCTAGGCTGGTTTTGAACTCACCATGATCCTCCTGCCTCAGCCTCCTGAGTGCTGGGATTATAGTTGTGTGCCACCATGCCCGGCTCCAAACTTATGATATATATATAATTTTGAGACAGCATCTTACTAATTTCCCTAGGTGGGACTTGACTTTTTGATCCTCCTGTGTTACCTCCTTAAGTGCTGGAATTACAGGTGTGTGGTACTCTGCTTAGCTCTTGTTTGATGTCCTTTAGGAATGTATTACAGTTTTCAATGTACCACCCCTTTACCATCTTGTAAATTTATTTCTAGATATTTTTTATATATTATTGTAAATGAAATGGCTTTCTTAATTTCCTGTTTAAATTATTCATTGCTGATACTCAGATACACAACAGCTTTGCTTTTGGGGTATTTGTTTTTCAGTCCTAGCTATGGAACCTAGGCCTCAAGCTTCCCAGGCAAGTATTCTGCCACTAAACTATACCCCCAAAATGACAAATGATTTTCGGTGGTAATCTTCTAACATGCAAACTTGCTGAATTAATTTAATCCTGGAACTGTATTGTGGATTCTTTGAGACTGCAGTGTGTTAATCTGCTCAATAAGCAGGAAGACCTTGTCTCAAAATAAAAACTAAAAAGGACTGGGGAGCTGCCTCAGCACAGAGGCACTGGGTTAAATTCCCAGTATACAAAAAACAAAACAAAAAAACAATACTTTTTTTTTTTTGAGACAGGGTCTCACTTTGCAATTCAGGCTGGCCTTGAACTTGTTTATGTCCCCCATGCTGGCCTCAAACTCAGTTACAGGAGTGCTGGGATTACAGGTGTGTGCCATCCCACCTGACTCAATTCCTTCAATTTATCTGTGTCTTCTTGTATTTCTCACTGTGAGCAGTAAGGAGAAATGAGTGCACTCAAAATAGTTTTCCTGGAAATATGCTCTGCTGGTTCTAGATCAGAATGTTCCTAGTTATTTAATCAAAGGGCTCCTTTTTTTTTTTTTACTATTTTCATTTTTGGTACTGGGAATCAAACTCGTGTTTACCAGGCAGGCACTGCGGTGCTGAGCTACATCCCTGGCTCTATTTATTTATCTAGAGACATGATCTCACTATGTAGTTGAGGTTGATCAAGGAGATAGGAGATTAGGGCGTGGCCAGCCAGCTAGGCAAGTGGTCATGACCATCAATTATGGAGATCCAGAGCAGATCTGGCTCAGAATGTTATTTAGAAGATGCATTCAAATTATAGCCTTTGTTACATCTGTAATGTTATTTGATCTACAGTCTGTATAGTGGGAAAGCTACATTCTTATTTGAAATATTTAGCCTTTCTAGAGTTTTAAGTGAGCAGCTGGGCTAGGGATATAGCTCAGTGGCACAGCACCTACCTGGCAAGCATGAGGTCCTGAGTTCAATTCCTGGTGCCAAAAAAAAGTGAACAATTAAAAGTAGCAGGTTTGCTGCGTATGGTAGCACATGCCTGTGATCCCAGCACTCGGGAGGCTGAGACAGAAGGATCCTTGCAAATTTGAGACCAGCCTGGGCTACAAAGTGAGTTCAAGGCCAGCCTGAACTGCATAATGAGATCTTGTCTCAAAACAAAACAAAACAAAACAAAACAAGGAGCAAGCTTGCAGGGGGAGGTTGTGCAAAACCACAATCTCATAATCTCATCTATTCAATACTTTTAGGCCACATAATCATGAGTTCAAGACCATTGTGAGCAATTAAGCCAAATCCTGTCTGGAAACAAAATAAAAAGGGCCAGGTGTGATGGCACATGTCTATAATCTGCCACCCACACAAAAGGATTGCTGAAAGCTCAAGGCCAGCCTGAATAACAACCAAAAACAAAAAAAAAGCCATGTTTTCTTTTATGTAAATATAACATCAAAATTCCCTTTCAAGTACAAGTAGATATATTTTATTCTGATCCCTTTGACCATTAACATTAGTCAATCTTTGTATATTTGCTAATTAATTTTACTCAGAAGGACTGTTTCTAGTAATACCAAACGCACTGGGCCATGTGGAACAAAAACATTACATCAGTCCTCAAACATACCTGGCTGTCCTTAGAATTGAAATGGGCAGACAATAGAACCAACATGACCTGATGAGCTCATTCTTGGTATGATGTTTCCAGATCCTCTTCACCTTAAAATCAAATGCAAAATTTCCAGCCTTTCACCCTGGACTCATCTGCTACTTTCTTGCAATGCATCAATAAACTCTTGTTTTTTGACTTTTTTTCTTTTTGGTCTATTTTGAGACAGGGTTTCACTATGCAATTCAGGCTGAACTTGAACTTACTTTGTAGCTTAAGATGGCCTCAAACTTGCAGTGATCCTCTGCAGTGATCCTCCTGCAAGCCTCCCAGAGTGGGATTATAGGTGTACACATCACACCTGACTTTATAGATATTTTAAAATGAAAATACGTGGTCAGTAGATCTAGCAAGAGCCAAATGTCATAGCATACATCTGTAATCCCAGCATTGGAAGGCAGAGGCAGTAGACCTGCCATGAGTTCAAGACCATCCTGAGCTACATAGCAAGATTGTCTCAAGAAAAAACAAAGAAAAAAACAAGCCTATGAATTAGTCAATTTGTAAATGATCATTTTGTTATAATGATAGGAAAGATGCATTTCAGATGCAGATTGTTAGGGGCCGGGGATTTAGCTCATCGGTATAAGCGCCTGCCTTGCAAGCTTGCAGTCCCTGGTGGCCAAAAACAAAACAAAACAACAAACAAAACTCTGCTCCAGATGCAGATTGTTGAGCTGCCTCTGGGCAGTGTATATCAGCACCTATTCACTAGGCACAGTGGTTCAAGTACACAGGAAGAGATGTGTGCAGAGGTCTATGTTCATTTTTTTGCTTTTAGTTTTTTTTTTTTTTGACAGGGTCTTGTCTAATTTAGGCTGGCCTTGAACTCCTGGCAACACACCTGAGTGCTGGGATTACAGGTGTGTGCCACCAAACCTGGCCATACTCACAATTTGATGATTGCCCCTGAGGTATGTGCACCTCTTCTGTACTATAAGGAAACATTACGTAATTAAATGGAAACATAGGACTGGGAAAATAGCTCAGTGACACAAGCACATGCCTGGTAAGCACAAGGTTGTGAGTTTGCTCCTGGGAACCAAATAAAATAAAATTTTTAAAAATGGAAACATATCCTTTTGCTAATATTTTAATAGTGCAGATCTTATAATGAATTATTTTAACATTATACTTGGTATACTCTGTTGCTTTATGCCTTTACCTTTTTTTTTTGCCAGTTTTAAAGTTTTATTGAAGACATTGTATATCTACTTACAGTACAGTGCTTAAAAAGTGCAATGTTATCTTTTCCCTGTGTACATGTTCCATTGTTCAAGTATTGAGAATCCCCAGTACTTTACTACAACAGTTAAACTTTAAATTTCTTTCTTTTTTTTTTTTTTTTGTTTGGTACTGGGGATCAAACTCACGACCTCAAGCTTGCCAGGCAGGCGCTTATGGAGCTGAGCTAAATCCCTACCCTAGCAGTTAAACTTTACTGCCACAGAATCTGCTACAAATTTAGGTCCTTCAATTTTATTACCACTGTGTAAGAATGCTACCTCACACTATTTGGGGCTCATCAGCCTCTTCAGTGGTGGGCCCTGAGGAAGCACCACCAGAGGGAGGAGCTCCTCCACCAGGGAAATCCCCAGGCAAGCCACCTGCACTGTAGCACAGTTTGATGGTGACGGGACTGTGGGCTTTCTCCAGCTCCTTCTGCTGATGTTCAAATTCTTCCTTCTTTGCAGTCTGATTCTTTTCTACCTAGCTGATGATTTCATTACACTTTAAAGAATCTTCTGTTTATCTTCATCATTGATCTTGCCCTCAAGTTTCTTGCCTTCAACAGTTGATTTCATATTGAAAGCAGAGGACTCCAGTGAATTCTTGGAGGACACCTTGTCCCTTTGCTTCTCATATTCAGCTTTGTACTTTTCTGCTTCCTGGACCATGAAAGAGTTTTGCCTAGAATAAATTACTGTACAGTTATGGCGGTGGCCTAACGTGGTGAAAGGCCAAAGCGGGAACGCCCACCACTTCCTGCTTCTTCTTCAGCCTTAATTGCAACTCCCCTTCCTGTTTACAAGCACAGAGAATTCCAATCGGTTCCTCACACGTCATCAATATCTGCCCCATGCACCTTTGCAATCAGAGGTTATATAACTCTCTGGCTCTCTCTAGCTGGTCGAAAGAGACAGCCCAGCTGCCGTGGATTGTGTGCTTCTTTCCACATCCTCAACTTAATAAACCTGTTCATTTTGTACTTTTGCTTCTCTATTGCACCAGAGTACTCTAACAGACCATACATACGTTCTATGTCCTCCTTGTTCAAACAGCCCTTATCATTAGTGATGGTAATCATGTTCTTTTTTTCCTGTCTTATCCACTGCAGAGACCTTGAGGATGCTATTGGCATCAATATTATTATTATTATTATGGTACTGGGGATCGAATTAATGACCTCACACCTGCCAGGCAGGTGCTTATGCCACTGAGGTAAATCTCCAGCCCCTGGCATCCATATCAATTTGAGGAACATCATGGGGTATGGGAGGTGTGCCAGTGAGTTCAACCTTGCCAAGCAGGTTGTTACCCTTGGTCATGGCATGTTTGCCTTCATATACCTGAATAAGCACATCAGGCTGGTTGTCAGCGTAGGTAGTGAAGGTCTGTATCTCTTGGTAGGAATGATAGTATTACACTTGAGGACTGCCATGACTCCATCAGCAGTTTCAATACCAAGGCAAAGAGGAGTGATGTCCAAGAGTAGCAAATCTTGAACATTTTTGGATTTGTCTCCAGATAGATTGGCTGCTTGAACAGCTGTGCCATAAACAGCCTCATCAGGGTTGATGCTCTTATTCAATTCTTTTAGATTAAAAAAGTCTTACAGAAACTTCTGGATACTGGGGATATGGGTAGAAGAACCACCAACTAGGACAGTGTCATGGATCTGTGACTTGTCCAGTTTGCTTATTTATTTATTTATCAGTACCAGGGACCGAACTCATGACGGCACGCTTGCAAGGCAGGTGCTTATGCCACTGAGCTAAACCCCCAGACCTGACTTGTTCAGTTTAGCATCTTGACGAGCCTTCTCCACAGGGTCCAGGATGCCACGGAATATATCAGCATTCAACTCTTCAAAATGAGCACGAGTAACGAGGTACAGAGGTCAATTCCTTTACAGAGTGAATCAATCTCAGTACTAGCTTGGGTGCTGGAAGAGGGTTCTCTTAGCTCATTCTCATGTAGTAGAACGACAGCAGACAGCTCTTTTGTTCTCACTAATGTCCTTGTTATGCTTGCACTTGAAGAAGATAATTGACTATTTGGTTGTCAAAATCTTCTCCACCTAAGTGGGTATCTCTGGCTATAGATTTCATTTCAAAGATTCCATCTTCAATAGTGAGGATTGACACATCAAAAGTGCCATCTTTTAAAGAAAAAATCAGCACATTTCTTTCAGCTCCAACCTTTTTGTCTAAGCCATAAAGGATAACAACAGTTGTTGGCTCATTGATAATTCTAAGTACATTAAGACCAACAATAAACCGGGTGTGGTAGTGCCTCCCTGTAATCCCAGAACTCAGGAGGCTGAGGCAGGAGGATTGTTGGGAGTTGGAGACCAGCCTGGGCTACAAAATGAGCTTAAGGCCAGCCTGAACTGTATAGTGAAACCCTGTCTCAAACACACACACACACACACACACACACACACACACACACACACACACACACGGACAAAAAAAACAAACAAACCCAAAAAACCAAAAAACCAAAACAGCAATAGTTCCAGCATCTTTGGTTGCTTGATGCTGAGTCAGTAAAGTAAGCTGGCACAAATTGAATACAGATGTCTTGTGCTCTGAGTAAATGATTTGAGGATGACAATGAGCAGTGCATGTACCATTGCTGCCCCTTGATTGACATGTTTTGAAATTTTTAGTTTTTTATTTTGTTTGTTCCTTTTTCTTTTTCTACGAGAAATAAAATGGATTTGGGGGGAAAAAATAAGCTGGCCCAGTGCCCACAGTATTGGTAACGGTCTCCTCAAGGTAAACTTCTGCGATTTCCTTCATCTTTGCCAGCACTATAGAAGACACCTCCTCTGAATGGAAGCTCTTTCTCTCTCCTTTGTATTCTAGTTGAATCATGAGCCTGCCTGCATAATTCACCACTGTGAAGGGCCAATGCTTCGTATCAGAGTGGACAACAGTGTCATCAAATCTATGTCCAATCAGATGCTTGGCAGCAAAAATTGCTGGTGGGGTTCATTGCCACTTGATGTCTTGCAGCATCTCCAATCAAAAGTTGTTTAGTGTGAGTGAAACAACATAACTTGCAGTGATTCAATTTCCCAGGTCACTGGTGATTATCTCCACTTTTCCATGATGAAAGACACCCACACAGAAGTAGGTAGTGCCATAATCAATGCCAACTGCAGGCATTGGTTGCTTGCTTAGAGGCCTGGCTCTGTTGGTGAAAAAATCACACAAAAACCTACTAAGCTGCCAGTGCATTCAATGAATTTTATGCCTTGATTAAGTCAGACTATGTAGTTCAGGCTGGACTTGCATATGCTATGTAGGCCAAGATGGCCTCAAACTCATAATGATCCTCCTACCCGAGTGCTGGAATTACAAGCGTCCACTACTACACCTGGCCTATGGCTCACTTTAAATAGAGTATTAAAACAGGGCAGCATTTTGTTTTGTTTCCTTGTCTGTGTAAGAGACTGGGTCTCCCTGTTGCCCAGTCTGGTGGGAACTCTGTGCTCCAGGGTGCCTCTTGACGAATCCTCCTCAGGACAGGGGAATAGGGACATGTCACCATGCTGTCCAGTATTTTAATCATAACTTCACCAGTATTTTGTGGGGTTTTATTGTTTGTGTTTTGGTGCTGGGCATTGAAATCAGGGCCTTAATCCCAAATCACACCCCAGGCCTCTGTCAGTATTCCTATTCAGAGGCCTCTTGTTATTTGTTTGTTTATTTGTTTTTTGAGACAGGATCTCCCTAACTGGTCTTGAACTAACAATGTAACCCAGGCTGGCCTTGAACTCATGGTGATTCTCCTGCCTCAGCTTTCCAAATACTTCGATCTCAGGCATGTGCTACCACTCCCTGCTACATATTAATTTTTAAAAAAATAGTTGGGCATGGTAGCACATAGATATAGGGGTTTTCTTTGTACCCCTATTAAAAAAATAAATTAAACAAATAAATAAAAATAAATTATATAAAAAATAAATTAAACAAATAAATAAAAATTATATAATAAAAAATTATACAAAAATTGAACAAATAAATAAATAAAATTATATAATAAAAACTAAATTAAACAAATAAATAAAAATAAATTATATTAAAAAATAAATTAAATAAATAAATAAAAATTGAACTCAGAACCTTGTGCTTGCCAGGCAGGTGCTTATGCTGCTGAGCTATATCCCCAACCAGTAGCACATAGTTACAATCTAAGTGTTCTTTTTTTTGGTACCAGGGATCAAACTCATGACTTCGTGCTTGCCAGAGCAGGCACTTACACCACTAAGCTAAACCCCGCCCAATCTGAGTGTTCTGAGAGGCAGAGGCAGTAGGATCACAAGTTCAAGCCCAGCCTGGATAATTTAGCAACTTGGTGAAACTCTGTCTCAAAATAAAAGATAAAAGAATTAGGGATGTAGCTCAGTGCAAAGGCCCTGGGTTCAACTCTGTTCAACATCCAATACTGAAAAAAAAAAAAAAAGAATACTAAAGTTATGAGTTACTTTAAATAACATGAACTGAATATGAATTGACAATCTGAGTGTATTGATACATGTCTATAATCCCATCTACTTGGGAGACTGAGGCAGAAAAATGGCAAGTTTTGGGCCAGCACAGCAATTTGGCTGTACCTGTTTCAAAAATAAAATTTGTAGGGTGGGGTGGCAGATGCCTATAATCCCAGAATTCATGAAGCTGAGGCAGGAGGAGCTCCACAAGTGTGAGGCCAGTCTGGGCTACAGTAAGTCCTTATTTTGCTTTTTTTTTTGAGACAGGGCTTTGCTATGTAGTGCAGGCTGACTTTAAACTCACTTTGTAGCCCATCCTGGCCTCAAACTTGCAGCAATGCTCCTACCTCAGCCTCCTGAGTGCTGGGATCACAGATGTGTGCCACCATGCCTGGCTAACACTTTATTTTGAAAACAAACAAATATTTTTTTAGAAGGCTATGGATGGGAAGCTCAGTGGTAGAGTACTACCTTGGCATATGTGATGCCCTGAGTTCAATCTCATATACCCACTGCCCCAAAAAAGGTCAGCAAATAAATGAAGAAGGAATAATATAATTAGAATATCACCATTTCTTAAGGTTTTTTTTTTCCTTCAGTACTCTACTGAGGATTGAATCTAATGCTGGGCTGGGTGTGATGGAACACTCCTGTGATCCCAGCACTTGGGAGGCTGAGGTAGGTGAATTCCTTGAGTGTTCAAGGCTAGCAGGCTACATAGTGTGCTCAAGGCCAGGCTGAACCATAGAGCAAGACCCTGTCTTAAAAAACAAACATAAATAAATAAACAAGTGAATAAAATAATTGGAAAAGAAAGAAAGAAAGGAGTGACAGAAGAAAAATCTTCAAATCAAGTGTGTTTCTTTGCAACTTCTACTGAGGAAGCATGGTTCCCCTATATTCCCTTCTATATAAAACCTTCAGATCCTCCCACCTCAGCTTCATGAGTTCTGGGATTACAGGCATGTGCCACCCCACCCTACAAATTTTATTTTTGAAACAGGTACAGCCTGTACAGTCTCTCTTTTCCTTGTTAGTTTCTTTATCCTGGCAAAATATCTCAGTCTTCTCATTGTTCTTCAGGTGATATAGTTAAAAAATCGTTCCTCTGTTGCCCTGGCCTGTTTTCTCTGCACCTGCTCCAGTTCATTAATGTGTTCAGCAGATTCAGGACCTACAGAGACATTCTAGAAGGAAACCACAGCACCCAGGAACCTTGATAATTGCAGCATTATTCATACTAACTAAAAGAGGAAAACAGGTCAATTTCCAGCAGTGAAAGAATGGATAAACAAAATATAGTATACCTAAACAGTAGAATATTATTCAGCCATAAAAACAATCCATAGCTGAAGCTGGCCATGGTGATGTAGGCCTATAATCCCAGAGCTCTGGGTGGCTGAGGCAGGTGGTTCATAAATTTAAATTCAGCCTGGAAGTTTTTTTTTTTAATTAATTAATTATTTATTTATTTATTTTTATTTAAAGAGAAAAAAATGTAAAGGATAGAGATAATACAGAATTTTAAAAAAAAGATAAATAGTAAGAAATCACTAGTTGATAAATTACATATTGTCCTCTTAGAAATAGTTGTTCAAGTTACAAAATTAAAGCATACAAAGTAAATATTCAAACAGTGAGACTGTAAACAGCTATGCATACATGAGTCTCTACATGTATTTCTATCCTTTCTGTATTAGAGGGAAAAACAAAACCTAGCAAGCCAAAACAAAACAAATTCCTATAAAGACATGAAACCAAAAAGTCATATAAAACCACAGTACAAGGTGATCTACAATGTTTACTCTGTTGTCTCTTATTATCTTCAATAGAATTGTCTATATCATCAGGCATAATTGAATATAGCAGTATAATTGAATATAGCAGTACATAACAATATTAGTAAAAATAAAACATTGTAGACAGTATAAAACTTCAAAGACAGGTACTAATCAAACCAGAGTGGATATTCTAGTGAATCTTGTAAGCCTGGAAGTTTTAAGACTTAGCAAGGTCCTGTCTCAAAATAAAAAAGGGCTGGGAGCCGGGCATGGTGGTGCACTCCTGTAATCCTAGCACTTAGGACACTGAGGCAGGAGGATCACTGCAAATTCGAGACCAGCCTGGGCTACAAAGTGAGCTCAAGGCCAGTTTGAACTGCATAGTGAGACCCTGTCTCAAAAAAAAAAAAATAGAGCTGGGAATACCTCTCAGCTGGAAGGCCCTGAGTTCAACCCCAGTACAGGGGAAATAAATAAATAACTAAACCTCGCAGCAGGGCTGGGGATTTAGCTCAATGGCTTAAGTGCTTGCCTGGTAAGCACAAGGTCGTGAGTTTGATTCCCAGTACCCCCTACCAAAAAAAAAAAAAAAAAAAAAAACCTCGCAGCTATCTGAGGCAAGATTACTAATTTAAGGCCAACCTGGGCAACTTAGTGACACCTTAGCTCAAAATAAGAACTAAAAAAGTGCTGAGGACACAGCTCATAAGTAGAGTACCTCTAGGTTCAATTCATAGCACTGCACTCAAACATGCAAAAAGGCTAGGTGTGGTGGTGCATACCTGGAATCCCAGCACTTGAGAGGCCAAGGCAGGAGGATCACTGTGTATCTGAACACCCCTCACACACACACACACACACACACACACACACACACATGCACACACAAACCCTAAAAAAGATGCTGGGGAAGAGCATTTGAGAGGGGTCGTAGCTAAAAGGCATAAGGTTTCTTTCCTCCTCCATGATGCCAAGGCCTTTGGCCTGCTTAAAAGTGCACACTACCACTGAACAACACTCTCAGCCCTGATCAGACTGGTTTTTGTTCATTGTTGTTGTCCTTCTTTGGTTGTTTTTTTTTTCTTTTCTTTTTCTTTTTTTTTTTTATTGATACAGGGTCTTGATATGTAGTTCAGACTGGCCTTGAAATCACTATGTTCCCCAGGCTGGCCTCAAACTGGCAGTGATCCTCCTGCCTCAGCTTCTCAAGTACTGGGATTACAGGTGTGCACCACCACACCTGGAAGGGTCTTGCTTTGTAGTTCACTTTGACCTTAAACTCTGTAGCCTAAACTGGCCTCAAAGTTATGTCAGTTCTCCTGCCAGGCACTCTTCTTTACCTCTCAGGGCACTTACAGTCTGGAGAGAAACATTTTTAAAAATCAGCTCAAAAGGGGGCTGGGGATTTAGCTCAGTGGTGTAAGCACTTGCCTGGCAAATGCAAGATCATGAGTTCGATCCCTGGTACCTGTTCCCTCCAATAAGCTCAAAAAAAAAAAAAAATCAGAGCAAGTGCACATAACATTACAGTGTAAGGAAAAGAGTGAAGCACAGCCAACAGAACTGGGCAGTGTTGCACGCTGGAGGCAGGGATGCAGCTTTTGGAATTTCTTAAGTCCTGGGTAAAACCATTCCAGACCTGAGAAGGTTGCTCAGAGATAGAACATGTGTCTAGCATGCATGAAGGAGGCTCAATGAGTTCAATGCTCAACACTACGAAAATAATAAATAAATTAACTAAAAAAAGAAACTACTAAATAGTACAACTGTAATTCCAGCACTCTGGGAGGCTGAAGCAGAAGGATTAAAAATTCTGACCTACCCTGGCCAATTTAATGAGACTCTGTCTCAAATACAAAATAAAAAGGGCTAAGGATGTAATTCAGTGCAAAGGTCCTAGGTTCAATCCCCAGTACAGCACCCCCCCCCAAAAAAAAAAGGAAAAAAAAGAAAAAGAAAGAAAAAGAAAGGGTAACATAGAGAAATAGAAAAAGAAAAGTAGGTACTTTTCTATCAAGGATATAGCTCAGTGGCATAAGTGCCTGCCTGGCAAGTGCAAGGTCTTGAGTTTGATTTCTGGTACCAAAAAAAATTTTTCCCCATAAATCCCAAAATACAGACAGTGGGCACAAGCCACCCCAAATCCCAGACTTGCTTGGTATGGGTATCTAAACTGAGAGAGCAGGAGTTATGGGACGTGGGAAAATAAAAGCTATGTACTGAGACCCTGCTTCAACAAAACAAAACAAAACTGTCTTATGTGCCAGGTGTGCTGGTGCATGCCTGTAATCCCAGTACTGGAGAGGCTGAAGCAGTAGGATTTCCATGAGTTTGAGGCCAGCCTGAGCTACATAGTGAGTTCAAAGTCAGTCTAAATTACACAGTGAAACCCTGTCTCAAAAAAGTTAAAAATAGGCCAGGCATGGTGGCACAAAGCTGTTATTCCACTACTTGGGAGGCTGAGGCAGGAGAATCACTGAGAGTACAAGACTAGCCTGGGCTACAAAGTGAGTTCAAGGCCAGCCTGAATTGCGTAGTGAAACCTTGTCTCAAAAGCAAAATAGAACAGGGCCGGGGATTTAGTTCAGGGGCATAAGCGCCTGCCTGGCAAGCGTGAGGTCGTGAAAACAAAACAAAACAAACCCAAAAAACAAAACAAAAAACATCTAAAAATAAAAAAATTCTGTGAATTATAATTATTACCATTTTTATTTATTTATTTAGTTTTTTTACTTTTGTGGTACTAGGGTTGAACCCAGAGGATCTTTACTGTTGAGCCACATAGCCAGTTCTTTTTTTTTTTTTTTTTTTATGGTAACAGGGATCGAACTCACAACCTCACCACTTGCCAGGCAATCGCTTATGCCACTGAGCTAAATCCCCGGCCCTTTTTTATTTTTTTGAGACAGGGTCTCACTATGCAGTTCAGGCTGGCCTTGAACTCACTTTGTAGACCAGGCTGCTCTCGAACTCATAATGATCCTCCTGCTTCAGCCTCCTTTTTTATTTTTACATTGAGACAGAGTCTCGATAAACAACTCAGGCTGACCTCAAACTTGTAATCTTCCTGCCTCAGCTTCCCAAGTACTTGAGATTTCAGGTGTGCAACCTCAGCCACCTAAGCAGCTGAGATTTCAGTTATGCATCACCATCTCCAGCCTATAACTATTGCTATTGGTTTTGTCTGTTAGGTTGTGGGGGGTTTTACTGAGGCAGGCTGGCCTGTAACTCTGTAACTCAGGCTGGCCTGGGCTCACGGAGATCCTTCTGTCTCTGCCTTTTGAGTGCTACAATTACAGGTATGTGCCACCATGCCTGGCCTAATTATTAGTGTTTTTAAATGAAGTTGCAGACATTTAGACAGGCTAACTTTCCCGAAATTGCAAGTCAACAGAATAACCAATACAGTATTGAATTTAAAGCATAAATCCTGCTCTTATCTGCTGCACTCTGCTGCCCCCTGTGGTCACTTCATGGTACTAACATTGCTGTGACCTGGCTTTGTGGCCCTAGTATCTTTAACTGTGGTCTAAGGTACATAGCTTGCATACAGGCCCCTGGCCAGGTAGGCTACATACTGCTTCCTACTGGAGCAAAGGAATGTGTCCTCGGAACTCTTTGGGGGCAAGGATATGGGAAAAAGATTCTATTTCTCTTTCTTTATTTCTTTTTTTTTTTTTCTTTTTTTGAGATGGGATCTCACTATATAGCGAAGGCTTGCTTTGAATTTGGGATGGTTCTCATGTCTCAGGCTCCTGAGTGCTGGGATTACTGGTGTGCACCATTGAATCTGGTTTCTATTCCTGTTTCCACCCTATTTCTCTCCTCATGTTCTGTGCCTGTTTCATTCTGCTGCTTCCTCAGACACTCCCTATCTCAGAGATGATAAGAATAATGCATCCCTGACAGATCGGAGCACTTCTGAAGTGGGGTCCCTGGCCCCATAGCAAATGGACCCCTTCTGTCCTTCTTAGAAGCTTTTTTTTCTCTCAGTAAATTCTTCCTACTCTTAACCTCCATTGTTCCTAAAATTCATTTCTTGATTTTAGAGAACATGAATTCGGCGTTTCAGGCATTTTGCAGGTTGGGAGTTATATTTCTTCTATATCACTAGTGAGCTACAGATTCTCTCAAGGAGAGAAAGGACACCAGAGAGCCACATTTCTGATGTTCTTATGGAAGGGAACTTTCCTTCCTAACAATAACCACCCTCCTTTTTACTCTCCCTTCCTGTTAGCAAAAGATGTCATTTTGAATGGTGAGGACCAAAATGGGCCTGGAAAGTGGGTTGCCCATCAACCTGCTTCTCAAGGGTATTTATTGAGCAAAGCCAGGTGATGAGGTGGGCTTAGACTGGGACAGAACTATAACCAATAAGATTATAACTATAGTCACTTAGGTAATATTGATCCAATGGCAAATCATAGGACGGGGGTGGGGGACACGAAACTATGGTCAACCAATAAGATTACAAGTATAGTCCCTTGGGTAATACTGATAAAATGGGGGATCAAATGAGGAAGCAAGTCACATAGCAAGTGCACACGGCAGACAAGGACTTTCCTGGAAGGTGCAGGTAAGGAGGTTTAGTGCTCTACCCCAAGGTGACTGATACCTACTTAGAATATCAATCACTGCTGTTCATGCCTAGGGGAAGTATCTGGTGAGCAGTTCTTTTCTTTTCTTTTTTTTTTTTTTTTGGTCTTTTTGAGACAGGGTATCACTATGCAGTTCAGGCTGGCCTTGAGCTCACTTTGTAGCACAGGCTGGTCTCAAACTTGCAATGATCCTCCTGCCTCTGCCTCCCAAGTGCTGGGATTACAGGCGTGAGCCACCCGTGAGCGCCCGGCTGAGCAGTTCTTTTCTTGAAGTCTTGCTTTCAGTGAACTTGCCTATAGACACAGTTATCTTCTGCACTGACCCCTCAGGCCCCAGCCTGGTCTGACTGCCAACAGTAGTTCTATCTAACTTAGCTATCTATAATATTAGAACCTGCTTCTGCTATTAGGTCTCAACCTTTTCAAAACTAAAAATTGGCCTAAGGCTTTCTGTTTCTGTCTTTTCTTTAACACTGTTCTTTTCAACTGTGGTTTCTGTCTTTACCTTCCCTAGCTTCTTTACTAGCTTTTTTCAGGCCAATTTCCATAGTAGTAATCATAGAGATGACATAAAGCACCCACAAATCATGTTCACAAATACACGCACCTGGGATCAGATTGAC
The DNA here is from genome assembly GCA_004027455.1 of Hydrochoerus hydrochaeris. Classification (NCBI taxonomy): domain Eukaryota; kingdom Metazoa; phylum Chordata; class Mammalia; order Rodentia; family Hydrochaeridae; genus Hydrochoerus; species Hydrochoerus hydrochaeris. Next base: position 3,088 of record PVLA01011485.1, on the reverse strand, counting down.
ACTTATGTATGCTTACATATTTTTTTCTGGCATCATGAATCTCTGTTTACAACCACACAAGCAGCTGGCATCGGGGTCATAACTCAAGGCTCTGGTCATAAATTAAACCTAACATCCTGGTTGAAACCCAAATTGTTTGCATGTGGGGCTGGTTGTAACTCAAGTGTAATTCTGAGGTCTCAGCCATGGATCAGGAGATCGATGAAGCAGATCCTAACACTAAGGAAATGGAAAAGCTTTTGGGCTTTGGCAATCTCTCCAGTCTGCAGGTCATTCAGTCTACAGTTGGGATAAATTGCAAACCAGGTGGTATCGAAAATGCTGGGATTACAGGTATGCTGCACCAGGCCCAACTCATCTACAAATGTAGGTCACTTGCTGTTAAACGTCAGGTGGTATGATTGACCACCTACACACCATGGCTGACCTAGAGTTTACAGTTTAGGGCCACATGTGGTGGTGCCCACTTGTGACCCCAGCGCTTGGGAGGCTGAGACAGGAGAATTGCTATGAGTTCAAGGTCAACCTACATAGTGAGCCCTTGTCTCAATAAACCAAAGAAACATCTTTGGGAAGTTTTCCTGAAGATATTTGCGGTATGACTGGCTGGTAATAGGCAAAAACTTTTTTTAATTTAAAATTTTTAATTTAAAAGCAGCCAGGCATGGTGGTGCACAACTGTAATCCTAACACTCAGGAGGCTGAGGCAGGATTGCTGTGAGTTTGAGGCCAGCCTGAGCTACATAATGAGTTCTAAACCAGCCCAGAGTACATAGCAAGATCCTCTCTCAAAAACAACACCCACCCTCCAAAACACATGTCTCTCCAGTGGATTGCCATCATTTTATGTTTTTTTCAGACTTTATTTATTTATTTTGAGGCAAGGTCTTATGATGTAGTTCAGCCAGGCCTTGAACTCACTTTGTAACCCAAGCAGGGCTCAAACTCAGAGCAATGCTCTTCCCTCACCCTCCAGAGTTCTGGGATGATAGCATGTGCCACCATGCTGGCTCTAGCTGATATTTTGGCAGGGGGTTATGATGTAACAGAAAATAGCCCCCCAGCCAGTATACTTCAGTTTCTTAATTGCCCAGTTAATACTTGCTGTTATGGTTCTTGTTACTACTTTTTCCTTTTTTTTTTTTTTTCTTTTTTGAGACAGGGTCTCACTATGCAGTTCAGGCTGGTCTTGAACTTGCAAATGATCCTCCTGAATCAGTATCCCAAATGCTGGGATTATAGGTGTGTGCCACCACACCTGGCTTCCAGTTACTACTTTCATCTAGAAATGGTCACTGTGATGCACAGCTGGTAACTATGATGAATGTTGTGAGAATCAGTCAAAGAAAAGCCGGGCGTGATGGTTCATGCCTGTAATCCCAACACTCGGGAGACTGAGGCAAGAAGATCATTGCAAGTTTGAGACTAGCCTGGGCTACAAAGTGAGCTCAAGGCCAGCCTGAACTGCATGGTGAGACCCTGTCTCAAAAAAAAAAAACCAAAAAAAAAAAAAGTCAATCAAAGAAAGCCAAATTCTCTACTTCTTGCTTGCAATCCCAAAAAAGCCTCCCACCCAGGGCCCTGGAGGCCTGACATTTTGAGGAAGAATTCATTCCTTATCAGTGCTTGTCCATGTAAAATCTGCCTCCAAATCCTAGGTGTTATCTGGCATGGTGGCGTAATCCCAGCACTTGGGAGGCTGAGACTGTAATAGTGCAATGATGATTTAGAAATGAAAGCCAATCAATCAAGAGTGAAGGAGTTTTATTGCCAAGCCTGGCGACGCAGTCTTTGTTGATTGATCTCGAGACTGTGTGCCTAACAACTAAGGGTGGTTACCTTTATAGTGGGTATGGGGAGGACGAGACTAGCAATGACTGATGAATTTTGGGTGGTAAGAACACGGGGAGAAAGTTGGTTGGTTATTGAGGGTGGCAAGCGAAGCGTCAGTTCGGGGAAAAGGAAACTTATGAAACAGAAACTTAAATAGGAAACAGAAACAATTTTAAAATGGCACATACAGAACATGATGGCGGCGCATTTGGTTAGTCAATGGTCTGAGCATTACAGAGACAGAAGGATTGTTGCAAATTCCAGATCAGCCTAGGCTACAAAGTGAGTTCCTAAGACCCTGCCTCAAAAAGACAAGAAAAAACAAAACAACCCCCCCCCCACCAAATCCTAAGTGTTGTTTTGGTGGGTTTTTTTTTTGCCATTGAAATGGTACTGAAAATTAAATCAAAGGACTTGTACTGAGCTTTATCTCCAACCTTTAATTTTTAATTTTGAGACAAGGTCTTGTTAAGTCATTAAGTTACTCAGTCTGCATGAGTAGAACTTGAGATCCTCTTGCCTCAGCCTCCCAGAGTGAGGCATGGCTCAGGCTGATTCTTTAATCACAGCCTTCCAAGTGGGTAGGAAGTGGTTTCATTGCTTACTATCAAACTTTTAGTTCAGTCTTTGGAAAACCTACAAGATGCCATGTGATCTGGACCTGTTTTATTTGTATACCAATACTCTGTATCTGAAAAATTTTGTAAATCTCTAATAACTCAAGGTTTTTGAAATTTTTTTCTGGGGGTAGGGGATACCAGGGATTGAACTCATGATTCCACACTTGCCAAGCAGGCACTTGTGCTGCTGAGCTAAATCCCCAGTCCCAAGAATTTTGAAATTTCTATAGTACCAAAACCTGCTGAGAACTCATTAGGCAAGCTATATTTTTTTTTTTTTTTTGGTACCAGGGATTGAACTCAGGACCTCACACTTGCCAGGCAAGCACTTAAGCCACTGAGCTAAATCCCCGGCCCTATAGTTTTTATTTCTTCTCTTTAAAATGACTCATATTATATTTTGTTACGGAAATATTATGTTGAAAAAAAAAAGAAATATTATGTTAGTTCTCAGCCCTGCTTCAGATTCCCTTGAAGAAGTTACTTAATATAGGATACATATCTGTTCCTGTTCTAGGGTTGAAAGTGTTGCCAAAGCAAATACAGCAAAGCCCAGTCATGGTGGTTCACGCCTGTAATCCCAGCACTCTGGAGGCTGAGGCCAGCATGGTCTACAAAGTGAGTTCAAGGCCGCC
>PVLA01011484.1:0-52757 GCA_004027455.1 Hydrochoerus hydrochaeris | reverse complement strand
TACCGGGGATCAAACTCATGACCTGATGCTCTCCAGGCAGATGTTTACACCTCTGAGCTAAATCCCCAGCCCTAAAACAAGTATTATAATTTATTCTATTTTTAAATTCATTACATAAATTAGAGCTAGTTTGTTTTTTGTTTTGTTTAGATTGAACCCAGGCTTTTGTGCATGCTAAGCAATGCTCTAACACTGGGTTGCATCCCTAATCTCGGGAGCATTTTGACATATTCTTAAATATTTTCATATGCCTCTGTTAAAAATATGAAAATTTTTCCTTATAAGCAATGTAACGTTTTTAAAATTTTTAGTTTTTGTCTTTTTGAGACAAGGTCTCATTATGTAGTTCAGGGTGGCCTTGAACTCTCTTTGTACTGGTCTCGAACTTGCTGTAATCCTCCTGCCTCAGCCTTCTGAGTGCTTGTATTACAGTTGTGCGTCACCATGCTTGGCCTAACAGTTTTAGATCTTATAAAATCAACTTATCTAATATTGGCCTTTGGAATATGTATTTTATGTATTTGTATGATTGCTTGTTCGTATCATTTATCTTGTTTCTGTTTCCTCTGTTCCCTTTGAAGTAGAAGTTAGAAGTACCAAGTTACAGATAATGTATCATATATAGCTTGACTTTAGAGGACATCGAGTACCTTCTTTCCATAATGGAGCTGATTGATTCTGTCTCTCTGAGGTACCGGAGATGAAGATGGAACCTAAAGCTTCCTGGGCTAGACATGCACAGTACCACTGAGCTGTACGACCAAGCCCCTTTTTATTTTTAAAAAATATTTTTCCTTCCTTTTTTGGGGGGGGTACTAGATATCAAACTTGGCCCTTTTATTTTTAAAAAGTATTTTTCCTCCTTTTTTTTTTGATACTAGATATGAAACTTGGCCTCATGCTTGCCAGGCAGGCACTGTGCTGCTGAGCTGCATCCCCAGTTGCTGCCTCTTTCTTTTTTCCTTTTTTAGTTTCAATTTATTAATCTTCTCATGAATAATTTGCATACTCACCACAGATAAGGCATAGAATCTGTATTGTTTTTATTTTAAAGAGAAAGAATACAAATTTCAAAACCCAATAATCAGAGGGTAACAATGGTTAATACATTGTGTGTCAAATCAGTTATTCAGAGTACAAGAGATCTGCATTTAATTGTCTGAACAATATTAGCACAAACCTCTATTCAGTGAACTTAGAGAAATTATAGTATAACTATCTTAATTATCTTTTATATCTATACATGTATTTTTATGTACATATATAATTTCTTTGAGCTCATGCTAGGGAGGCAATATGGCATTTACATATGCAAGTGATTTATTTGACTTTATGAGTATAATCTTAAGTTGCATCCATTTACCTATAAAAGTCGCACATTTCTTTATGGCTGAATAGTACTCCATTGCATAAAAATACTACATCTTTTTTATCCATTCCTCAGTTGATGGGCATGTAGGTTGTTTCCAAGATCTAGCTATTACAAATTGTACTGCTGTAAACATGGGTGCACATACATATCTGTGGTACAATGTTTTTAATTCTTCTGGGAAGATACCCAGAAGGTGTATTTTTTTAAATAAAATTTTATTGGCATATTTTAGATATATGTAATGAACACATTCTGTGCTGCTTTTTGTCAATACCAAGATTGGCATTTGTAAGACCGTATATCTCCTTCATTCTCTTTTTGTATTTCATTATTTTCTTAAGATCTTCTCTGCAAGTCTTATGTTTGGGGTTGTTTTCCTTTGCATCATCCTAGCAATCATAAGTCATGCCAAAGCTAATGGTTTTTGTCAGAATGGATTCTGCATCCAAATACAAAAACGACATCCCTTGTAGTTTTGTGTATTTAAGCTTGTTTCCCCTAAATTTCTGTCTTAGGTACTGTTGTGCTCCCAGGGTGAAAAGTAGTTAATGATCATTTGTTCCCTCTAAAGTAGTAGGCTGGTCCACATAGTTACTCTGACATTTACAATGTTGGTAGATGATCAGCCAGGGAGAAAAAAAGCTTACTTTTATTTTTTAAAAATGGTCTTGCTGAATTGCTTAGGTTTAGCTTGAGCTGATTAACCTCTTGCTTTAGCTTCCAGAGTAGCTGGGATTAGAGGTATGTGTCACCAAACCAGGTTTAATATTCTCTTGAAGTTATTTATTACCTGTTTGATCAAGCAGCAGTATATATATAATTATTTTGGTTCCAAAGGAATATCTTGTTCGCCAGCAGCCATTTCTGTTGTGTTTTTATAAAAAAAACATGAAAAACAACAAAAAGCCCCCAGCTCATTGATAATCTTTCCTTATGTTAGTAATTTCATTCAGGGATTCAAAATAAGAACTTGTACTCCTTTTCTCCCTCCCCCACTTCTTTCCCCCTCCTTTTTCCCTCCCCTCCCTCTTCCCCTTTGTTCTGAGCTTGCCAGGCAGGTGCTGTGTCGCCAGCTACATCCTTGGTCCAAGGACTTCCAGATTCTATCATTTCTTCTACTTTTAGCTAACAAACTCTTTCTTGAGCTGAACTGAGAAATATTTGAAAGGCAAAATTTCTTTCCTGTTAATTACTAGTTTTAGCATAAAGAACTAGTTAGTTTTAATGGGTAACATACTGGGTAAGTTTTTTTTCCATTTATTGGATTACCATTATGGATTTAAGCTTAAGTATAGTACATTGTATATAACAAAAATTATATTAACTATTTTCAAATGTACAGTTCTGTAACATTTAGATACATTGTTATGCAAATCACCTAGAACATTTTTCTTTTTTTAAAATTATAAACGGAAGAAAAAAACACTATTTCAAAACAAAATGATAGGAACGTAACAATAAATAAATTATATATTGTTATCTTCAGAGTAGTTTACTCAGGGTACAAGATATAAATATGAAGCCAGGCATGGCAGTACATGCCTGTAATCCCAGCACTTGGGAGGCTGAGGCAAGAGGATCATTGTGAGTTCAAGACCAGCTTAGGTTACAAAGTGAGCTCAAGGCAAGCCTCAACTGCATAGTGAGACCCTGTCTCAAAAAGACAAACCCCAAAGATATAAATATGCAATATTGCCAAACAATAGTAGCACAAACATTGTTCTGTTTTTCCAAATTAAAACCCAGCACCCAGTAACAAATACAGTAATTCCCTGGCAACCACCATTCTGTTTTATTTCTGTGAATTTTATCCTTAAAGATACATATTAGCAAAATCAAGCACTATTTATAGGCTCATTTCCCTTAGTGTAATATCTTCAGGGTTTATCCATGTTGTAACCTGTCAGAATGTCATTTCATTCTTTTTTTCTTTTCAAAACCGGGTCTCACTATGCGTTCAGACTGGCCTTAGACTCACTTTGTGGCCCAGGCTGGCCTCAGATCTGGCAGTGATCATCCTGCCTCACCCTCCCAAGTGTTAGGGTTCATTCTTTTTTGAGTGCATTATTTTTATCAAATTACAACAATTTTGGCCTGCGGATTGTATTTATACTTTTTGTTCTTAGGTAAGTTCCCGCTGTGAAGAAGAAAGCCTTCTGTCCCGCTGTCAGTCTAGTTCTCAGAACAAGCAGGTGGATGAGAATTCTTTGATTTCAACCAAAGAAGAGCCTCCAGTTCTTGAAAGGGAGGCTCCATTTTTGGAGGGGCCCTTGGCTCATTCAGAACTTGGAGTTGGCCATGCTGAGTTGCCACAGCTAACCTTGTCTGTGCCTATGGCTCCAGAAGTCTCTCCAAGACCTGCCCTTGAGTCTGAAGATTTGATTGTTAAAACACCAGGTGAGGTGGGGATGGGTTCTCAGTGTGTAAGTGGATATAATTGGAGACAACAAGAAATTTATAGTGTATTTTGATGTAAAGCATTTTAACTAAATATAGCAAAGTAGTTACTCATTTGATGTCTTACCATGAATAAGTTTGTGATACAGTCTCTAGAACTTTTTTTTTTTTTTGGTCCTGGGGAACGAACTCAACTGTGCTTGCCAAACAGGCACTTAACGCAGCTGAGCTAAATCCCTGGCCCAAGAACATATTTTTAGAAACTATCCTGCTTGCTTTATTGCTGCTTTCATGATTGATTATTGATTAACCACCATGTGAATCAACATGGTGGTTAATCAATAATAACTACCATGTGATAACAGAATTTGGGAAGCAGCAGTGCACACTCCTATAATAATCACTTGAAACTTGTGTTTCAGATACTCTACCAATCCTTGTGTAATTTGGGAAGTTGATTAATCTTTGTTTCCTTACCTATAAAGTGGATATTATAATGTAATAATTATAATGTTACATGTTTGAACATATAATAAGCAGTTAGTGTTTCCCAGAAGTTAGTTACCAGCTGTTTCACCTGATAGTTAGATCTAAACATATTCCCTCATTCACATATTCACAGTTGAAATTTTTAGAAGGCCAAGGGAAGGAAAGAATTCTTCTATTTGTGTTTCTGTGGTTCCAAGGCAGAGCAAGTGCTAGGAAAGTTCATTCCTAGCCCCTAAAGATTTTTCAGAGATTAGGAAATATAATTACTATTTTAATACTGCTAAGTGCTAAATCTGGTTATTAAGCTGTTTTATGTAATTCTACAATCAGTCTGCTAAAGTAATTGTCTTTTATTTGTTTATTGAACTTAGACTTATTTAGTGGCAGATCAAAAGTTGTAATCCTGGTCCATATATGGCCAGAATCCAGGTTCTCCTCTGCTTCATTTGCACTTAATATTAAATGCAGTTCAGCCTTTTTCCTTGTTTATCGTGTGGTTAAAAAAAAATAAAAATAAAAACATACAGAAGAACATTCTTATGTTAAACTCTATCTTGAAATCTATTTAGTGGTTTTAAGTAATAATTGTCCCTCTTGTTCCCATTTTATCCCTCTCCATAAGATGGTGAGGCAGATCCAAGCAGTTGTGCAGCTTGTGTTAGAATGTTGAAAATTACCTTGTCCCGAGTTTCTACATCACCTAATGAAAAGATATGTGCATTTCAGGAAACTATGAAAGTAAACGTCAAAGGAAACCAACTAAGAAACTTCTTGAATCCAATGATTTAGACCCTGGATTTATGCCCAAGAAGGGGGACATTGGCTTTTCTAAAAAGGTATGTTATTTTATTAATTCTAAAGTAGAGTTAAACCTAAGAAGTATTAGTTTTTTTTTTTTTCTTTTTGAAGTGTAAAATATATTTATTGAGAGAAAGCTTCTGTCTGAAGAGAGACAGAAGGGGGTCCCAAGTGGGTTGCCCCAGAAGTATTAGTTTTAAAAGTAACTTTTTAAAGTAATATTTATAACATTGATATACAGTAGTCCTCTCTTATTCTGAGTTTCACATAACTGTGGGCAGCTGCAGCATGAAAATATTAAATGAAAAATTCCGGAAATAAATGTTTTATAAGTTTTAAGTTGTATACATTTTGGAGTAGTGTGATGAAACCTTACATCTTTGCCCCCTCTGTTCCACTCTGGTTGTGAATCATCTCTTTCTCCATTGTTCAGGTTGTATATGTTGTCCACCTGTTTGTTGTCACTAAGCTGTGTAGGTTATTAGATCAGCTGTCATGGTAGGGTAGTGTTTATGGTCAAGTAACCCTTATTTTACTTAATGATGGCCCCAGAGCCCAAGAATAGTGATGCTGGAAATTTGAGTTTGTGAAAGAGAAGCAGCAAAGTGCTTTTTTTAAGTGAAAAAGTGAAAATTCTTAATGAGAAAAAAAACCCTCAAATGCTGAGGTTGCTGAGCTCTAAGAATACATTTTGTATTTATGAAATCGTGAAAAAGAAAATATAAATTCATAAGCTGGGGGTTTAGCTCAGCGGTGTAAGTGCCTGCTTGGCAAACTCGAGGTTGTGAGTTTGATCCCTGGCACACAAAGAAAATACAAATTTGTGATAGTTTTGGTGTCAACACCTGAAACTACAGAAATTATGGCCACACGGTAGATCCTTAGGTAAGATGGAAGAGGCATTAAATTTATGGATAAAAGAGATGAACAGAAAACAGTGCAGTTGACAGCAAAGTATTACATTAAAAAGTATTGAGCCTCTTAGAATACTTTAGCAAGAGTGATACCATGTCAAGTGACACCATGTCACTTGACATGGTGTCACTTGTCACACCATAGTGATACCATGTCAAGCCATTTACTGCAAGTGAAGAATTGTTACACAGATTAAAGAATAGGTTTGGGGTGAATAATTAAAAATTCCTGAAGAGTGTACCTGCTGATGAAGAAATTGCTGCCAAATTTCCAGTAGAGTTGAAGTTAAGGAGGAAGGATACCATCCAAAGCAAGTTTTCATTTGTGATGAAATCGGGCTCTTCTGGAAGATGTCCAGTAGAATTTGTATTGATAAAAGTGCAAGGGAAATACCAGGGCATAATACATGGAAAGAAAGATTAATTCTAATGAATATAGTACACTAAAGATATTTTCAGAGAGAGAGAGAAACCACAGTCATGTAATGTTCATGGCCATGTAAGTGTTCTATTTATTATTAGTGTGTAATTGCACCTATTTTGTAAATTAAACCTTATTACATGTGTGTATATATAGGGCAAAATATGACCTTATATACCATTTAGTACTACCCATGCTTTCCAAGCATTTTTTGGAGGTCTTAGAATGTATTCCTTGTGTATAAAGGCGGGGGGGGATTACTGTACATTAGAAAATACAGTGTTGGTCATTTCTGCATTGGGAGCAGCTCTCCTGTCATGGTCCCTCACCCCCTGAAAGTGTACACATGTTGTAGATTTGACTCTACCCTGTCCTTGGTCAGGAGCACCTCATGGCTGCTGATCCGACCACTATCTGCAGTAGTGCTGAACAGACCAAAGATGCCAACAGATGAGAGCCTTAGCAGCTTTGCAGTCCCTCATCACCTCACCTCACTTGTCTCAAACCAGCATCATTTCAGGAGACATTGACATAGCACCCAAGTTCATTGGAGCTGGGGTTGCCACAGTAGGGGTGGCTGGTGCTGGTGCTGGGATTGGGACTGTGTTTGGAAGTCTCATCATTGCTTATGCCAGGAACCCTTCACTGAAGCAGTGGCTCTTCTCCTATGCTATTGTGGGCTTTGTCCTTTTGGAGGCCATGGGCTCTTCTGCCCGATGGTGGCATTCTTCATCTTCTTTTCCATGTAAAGGAGCCATTTCCACCTTGCATAGTTTTTTCTCCCATGTCTTGTCTGCCCTGTATGTTACTTCCCTGGGCTGCCTGGGGAAAGAGACTGGCTCAGGTTTTGACAGAGGAAAAATAACTAAATCCTGCATTAATAAGGAAAAAAAAAAAAGAAAGAAAGAAACTATAGTATCAGAAGCATCAATCTGAAAGGTCCTGTATTAAAAGACTTTTGCAGTGAATGGCCATGTGTATAAACTGGCTTTAGGTTTGTTGGTTTTTTTATTTTTTTTTAACAAGTGAAAAAATTTTAAAAGCTTTCAAAATTAAGCAAAATTTGTGTTTGTGATATTTCTTTTTCAGTGCTCAAAATCATTTACCTAACTCCTATATAACGTTAGTTTCTTAAACCATTAGTCTGTTTTTATCTGATTACCTTGTCTGCATAACTTTTAGCTTTGTTATAATCCCAGCAAAAATATTTGAGTAAGTTTTCTGAGTATGAAGAAATTTTTTTGTTGTCAAGAAAGCATTATTAAACATTAGATGAAACTAGAAAATTAATTCTCCAATGGATAATGGCTGGATATTGATTCTTAAAAGTCCTCCTCCCTTTTTGTATGAAGAATAACATGGGGTGAACATTAGTGATTCAGTTATAGTGTAGAAATTTCCTATTAAGTACTTACTTTAAAGAAAAAACTGTAGGTTGTAATCAAATCATACATAGAATTTTTTGACTTTCATCCTTTCTTAGCTTTAGAAAATTCTGTCCTGTAATCATATTTTTTAAAAAAACCCTAAGTTTTGGTTGTTTTACAGTGTTCTTTTTTTGGGAGGGGGAAATGTTACTAGGAACTGAACACTAAGCCTTCTACTGAGCTAAATAACCTCAGAACAATTTTTATTGTTTTTAATTTGAGCCAGGATTTCGCTTGAGTCATTAGCTCTAACCGGGCTTGAATTTGGTATCCTCTTGGATTGCTGGAATTTCAGGTTCGCAACATCACACATCTTAGTTTTTGGTTTTGTTAGATATTTACCTATTTGATTTGGCATAATTGTAAAATTTGTGTTTTTTTACCTTAAAAAAAACAAGGCATTGTTTTAATTCTTCTGTTGTCTTCAAAGCAGTTTTAAAACTTGGACTTTTTAATTATTACTAGGTGATCCAGGCACAGCGACACTCACCTGTAGTCCCAGGACTACAGTAGACTGGGTCAGAAGGAGTGCCATGAGTTCAAGGACAAGTTGGGCTACATAATGAGGTCAAGACCAGTCTGAACTGCGTAGCAAGACCCTACCCCCTCCATATATGTATACTCTTTCCTCTGCAGTTTTTGCAACCTTTTGTGATAATGTGATCTCACAGAACCATATAGTTAAATAAGCCTGTGATAATTTATTGTATTAGCATTTTCTGTCTTTGATTTCTTTTGTTAAAGTTTTCAAGGTTGTTACAAAATGTTGGGTGTAAAGAGCAAAGGAAAGTGAAATTCAGTTGAATGTTTTTGAGAATAGAAGTGGCATCTGCAGTTATGGTAAATTTGGTAGTACTGTGTCAAATGCTTGGTTTTTTTTTTTTTTTTTTTTTTTTTTTTTTGTTTGTTTGTTTTTTTGAAACAGAGTCTCGCTATGTAGTTCAGGCTGGTCTTGAATTCTCTATGTAGTCCGGGCTGGCCTTGAGGTCATGGTGAATGTCTTTCCTCAGTCTCCTGAGTGCAGGAATTACAGGCATGCACCATCATTCCCAGTCTTGTCAGATGCTTTCTAATCTAAAATAAGACTTGTCAGGTTTGTATGTTAATATTTTTTTATTTTTATGTGTTAATACTTTTCAAGAGGATAAAAAGCATCATATGCTTTACATTTAATTTCATTTTTCTAGATAAATGTATCTCAGGCCTCTCAGTTTTAAAAAACATTGAGATCATTTACATAAACAAAATGTGTATGGTTTTCTGTCCATGTGTCATGTGTTGCCTCCACCAGTCATGGTATTTGCACTGAACTGTGCCTTATAGCCCCTTTTAAATTTTGAGACAAAGTCTCGCTAGATTGTCCAAGCTGATAGAGAAGTTGAGATCCTGCTGCCTCATCTTCCCAGAGATTTTAGGGATGTACCTTCATGCCTAGTTGTACATGTTCCTGATGATACATACATGAATGTTTCATGCCATCTGATGGGACAGTCATACTTGTACTACCAGCCATTCAACCTGCCTGAATGAATAATCATACATGTATAGTTTTATCGTTAGTGTGTTTTTCTGTCTGATGGTGTGAGACAATTGTGTAAAACCTATTTTATTATCATTCAAGTTAGGGCTAATCTTTTATTGTCACCCAGAACTTCCCATGTTACTTGTCAGTTATCTCTCCTCTCCTGTCTAAAACTAATGCTTTCTTCTGACACAAATGATTAGTTATGTTTCTTTTTAGCAATATTGCCTTTTCTTTTATTGTAGCTTCTTTTATTTTTTATTATTTATTTGTGTGTGTGTGTGTGTACATGGGTGCACGCATGGGGGATTGAGACAGGGTCTTGCTATGTAGCCCAGGCCTTGAACTCCCAGTGGTCCTGCTTCAGCTTCCTGAGTGCTTTGATTACACATGTGTGCTGCCTTGTATGGCTTTTATTTTTTAAATAGAATTCACATATTAAGGAAAATATGCAATACTTTGAGACTGGCTTACTGTCTTTAACATGATGATCTCCAGTTACATATGTTTTCCTGAAAATGATATCATTTTGTTCTATTTAATGGCTGAATAATACTCTATGTGTGTACATATATACCACATTGTCTAGACCCATTGTTCTTTTGATAGGTACCTAGGCCGACTCCATATTTCTGTATTTGGTGGGATGAATTGTTCCGAATAAACACAGGTATGCAGGTTTCCTCATAGTATGCTGATTGTAATTCCTTTGGATATATAACAAGTAGTGAATCAGTGGATCATTCTTAGCTATTCTGAGAACCTCCACATTTCCATAGTGGCTGTACTAATTTCATATTCCCACCAGCAGTGTAAAAAACTTCCTTTTTTCCCTGGTTTGCTGTCATTTTAAATTTAGACATTTAGATGAGTATTTAAAAGTTCATTTTATTGTTTCTTTTTTTTGGTCTTTTTTTTTCTTTTTTTTCTTTTTTTAATGCCAGGTTGCATTATATGATTCAGGCTGTCCTTGAATGCACTTTGTAGCCCAGACTGGCCTCAAACTTGCAGCAGTCTTCCTGCCTCAGCCTCCTAAGTGTTGGGATTACAGGTGTACACCACCACTCCTAGCGCTAGTGTGCGCACGCATTCTCGCTCTCACTCTCGCTCTCTCACTCTCCCGCTCCCCCCCCCCCCCAGGGATTGAACTCAAGACCTTGCGCATGCCAGGCAGGCGCTTAAACCACTGAGTTAAATCCCCAGCCTCATTTTCTTTTTATTAATACATGTTTGCTGTATATAATCATTACATTTATTCTGGGAAGTTGATACATATGTTCTTTATTTGTGTCATAAGTATTAACATTTCATTATGATTATTTTTCTAATCATTATAATTAATGATGTTGAATCTCTTCGTATCTGTCAACTGGCCATTCCTAGGTCTTTGTGAAATAACCACTGAAGTACAGTGTTCTCAATGTTTTTGGTCATTGATTTGACCATTCCTTTTTTGTTGGTGGCTTTTTAGTTTGTGAGGCAAGGGTCTCTCTGTGTCTCACAGGCTAGAAGTCACTTATGTAGCCCAAGATGGTCTCGAACCCACAGTGATCTGCCTAAATCCCCAACAGCTGGGATTATAGGAGTGTATTACCATGTTTGGCCTGTGAGGTTTGTTTTTTTTTTTTGACAGAGTCTTTCTGTGTAGTACAGTCTGGCCTTGAATTCACTTTGTGCCCCAAGCTGATATCTTCCTGCCTTAGCCTCCCAGGTGCTGAGTATCAGTGCTACCCTGCTCAGGTTGGTTGAAATTTTTTTTTATTAGCGCTTTATGTATTTAAGATTCACATGTTTTGCTAGATACATGTACAGTACTGTATTTTTTTCCCAGCCTGAGGCATTCCTATTTTCTTAACTGTGTGCTTTTATAAGAAAAATTTAAATGTATTCATTTACATTAATGATTGATACTTTTTATATCTTGTTCTCATAAAGTTCTTTTTTGTTTTACTTTTGTTGTTCCTTTGTGTTTTTATTTCTTTATTTTTAAAAATTTATTTTAAAGGGGGTACCGGGAAACAACCTGAGATTGCAGGGTGTGCACCACTACATTCGGCGTTCCATTTTGAAGTTTTGAAATGGAGCTTCCAATTTTCCCACCAAATGCATAGTGAATTAAAAAAAAAATGTAACATTCTGCCCCACTTGTCTTTCTGATCTCTTTTAAACTCTATGCCATTATTGAAGTTTAGGTTTTCTGGGGTGAGTATGAGCATTAGGGTATTAGAACAAGAAAATTCAGGATTAGTGGTGATTGCTAGCACTGTGCTAGAAACTGGCTCTTTGTTCTAGGAATTTGTACTGCCATATGACATAGCTTCATCATTGAGATCATAGTTACTCAGGGGCATAATATGTCATAAGATTTCAGTTTGAAACTAGATTATTATGTCTTTGCAGTCTGACCATTCTCTATGTAGATAGATTAATCAATAAATTAGCGAAGTACAAATTGTCTGTTGCGATAGATCATGGCTTAATATATACGCTTATCAGACTAAATGTATAAATTACTGAAATCTTAATCCTGCAAGGCACTTACAAAGTTCTTTCATTCCGAGCAGAGCAGATGGATTTTTATTTGTGCAGTATGATAATGGGTGTTGTTATTTCTCTTTTAATTTATAAAATTGATGAGGTTAGAAATGAAAATATTTCCTGCATTATTCTGAGTATAATTTTGGAAACATTGTAATTATTTTTGTCCATCATGGCTGCGGGATTGTTAAAATGAATTATAAATTAGTTATTTAAATTATGTAGATCTGTTTTTTTTTTAAGTATGTAAATCTGTTTTGTGGTTTTTGCCAGGAGTCTTTTGTTCCTTTAAGGATACCTAATACTTACCCTTACATTTTATTTGACTTCACTCACATTTTTTTTTTAATACTCCCATTCTTCTTTTTTTTTTTTTAAAACGGTACCAGGGATCGAACTCACAACCACGTGCTTGCAAGGCAAGCGCTTATGCTGCTGAGCTAAATCCCCAGCCCTTTGTTTTTTTGTTTTGTTTTGTTTTTTGGTATGGGGATCTAACTCAGGACCACATGCTTGCAAGGCAGGCACTTATGCAGCTGAGCTAAATCCCCAGCCCTTCGCATTTGTTAATGCTAAACATAAGATAAGTTGTATTCTCATGATTCACATCTATATTTTGATGAGCATATGAAAATTCACAGTTGCATTTTATCTTTTTGATCAAATTTTGGCAACCTTATAAGAATGGCATCTAGAATATTGGCATCTTTAGTTAGAATAACATTCTTGTTGGAGTGGACATTTTCTTGGAATAGATTTTTTTGGGGGGTGAGGGGTATCGGGGATCAAACTCATAACCTTGCACTTGCAAGGCAGGCACTTGTACCATTGAGCTTAACCCCTGGCCCTGGAATAGAATTGTTATATGAACAATAGTGGATAAATAAAATGTTTAGCTTCTTGTCTTTGAGTTTTAGTGTTACTTTAGATTTATCTGAAACCACTTAAGTTATAGGGATATTCTCTGCTTCAGACCTGTTTAATATTCAGTTTTCATTAAGTAAATAAGTATCAAATCTAATGGTTGCAAATACAATTTTAGGAAGGTGATTTTTTTGGGGGGGGTGTTGAGAATTGAACTCAGAACCTCACACTTGCCAGGCAGGCACTGTGCTGCTGAGTTATATCCCTAGCATGAAGGTGAATTTTAAATATAGTATAGGGTGGAATAGAAATGAACTTGGTGGGTCATGGTACATATTCCTCTATCTTTCCCACTTTGGCCAGAGGACTATTTATTTATTTATTTTTGTGGTACTGGCGATCGAACAGAGGAACATTTTGTATCTACTTTATATATAGGAATTGTGGGTAACCTGTTCCTTTTTTTTTTTTTTTAATGTTTGTACTGTAGGGGTTGAACCTTAGGGTCTGGTGCATGTTAGGAAAGTACCCTACCACTGAATTACAACTCCACTGAATTACAATCTTCTTCCTCTTCCTTTTCTTTAAGAAAGACTTTTCCTTGAAGTTTCTTTTCAAACCTTTGCTATTATTATACTGTTTGTTTGTTTGTTTGTTTTTGGTACCTGGGATCAAAATCACGACCTTGCCCTTGCCAGGCAGATACTTATGCTGCTGAGTTAAATCCCCAGCCTCTTATACTGTTTTTTTAATTTCCCAAAATGACTAGAATTTGGTATTTATGGCAGTAGACAATTTGGATTTGAATATAAAAGTTTATTTTCTACTGTTGGTAAATCGTGTTGATTTTTTTTTTTTATTTCTAGTATTATGACGGTGGTCATTTGGAGAATGGCATTACGGAATCATGTGCTGCATCTCATTTGAAGGAATTTGGTGGTGAGTATTTTTCGTATGTAATAGATGTAATCAGAAATAAATTTGAAGTTTTGAGACTGGTTTTTCCAAAATATGCTTCTTAAATCTATGGAAAATAGTAGAAAATTCTTTTGGTGGTTTTTGGCTTTATGCTGTTACTAATTAAATGAAGTTAGAATTGTATCTGAGTCAGAAAGTTTTTAGAACAATAGAGAAAAATTATGTACTTAGTTTCATTATTAGTCTGGGTCTACAGACTTAACATTGATTTCTTGGCTTTAAATTTTTATTTCTGTAGACAGAAAATGTGCAATATTCAGTTGAGGGGGCAAATCATAAATGACCTAACCCAATTTTTCAGATTGTCTTAATTTCTTTTATTAGATCTATAACCATTGGTCAGTTAGCATAGGCTTGAAAGAGTATATATTGAATCTATCCCATTTTGATTGTCCCCTAAGGGACTGGGAATCCTCCATATGAAATTGCAATGCTATCTCCCAGAACTTCTACTTATGATACTGGTTTTGTCCTCAGGAAGGATGAATAGTTCTTCATTCCATTACATGTAGGATATTCATAGATTATCAACTCAACTAAGGCTTTTGGTAGGAGTATTATCTCTGATCTGTCTAAAGTGTTATGAAGAGTTAAATTATTATCTATACTATCCCTGTTTTAAAGTGGAAACAAGATGAACAAGGTAGTAGGATTGAGACACTAAATTCAGACCAGATTCATTGCCACACTGCTGTTTTACCTATCCTAGATTTTCTCCATGCTAATTCTTTCTACCATTTTCATAATCTTTATGCCAGTACTATTTATTGATTAGTGTATTCTTGAAATATTATCCCAGATTTACAAACACTTCACCAGGGCTGGGGATTTAGCTCAGTGGCATAAGCAACTGTGTGGCAAGTGCAAGGTCATGAGTTTGATCCCCAGTAACCCCCCCTCCCCCCGCCAAAAAAACCCACTTCATCAGATCTAATCTTCCAGCAAAGATATTAGAAGATTATATTTTTATTTTTTGTCACTGAGGATTCATAATCTTGTCCTTGCCAGGCAGGCACTGTGTCACTGAGCTATACTCCCAGCTTTCATGTGGTTTTGTATGCATACTTCTTTTTATCTTTTTGAGACAGGGTCTCACTTGCAGTTCCGGCTGGCCTTGAACTTGCTTTGTAGTTTAGGCTGGTCTTGAACTTGCAACGATCCTCCTGCCTCAGCATCCCAAGTGCTGGAATTAGAGGTGAGCACGACCATGCCCAGCCATACTTTTTAATATGATCCATGATTATTAAATTTTCTAACAAGTCTAGCAACATGTTAATTATAATCATGCAAGCAATTGTAATCCCATTGGTTGATCAGTTTGCTTGCTTGCTTTTAAAATAAACTACTTCTAAAATAATGTCCACTCTTTTATATTTGGTGTTTGTAAAACCTACCATGTAACCCTTATCCTTTATAAATCTCATCAAAGTGTTCCAGCTCCTAAATATTTTCAACTCATGGGTTGGGGATATATCTCAGTGATAGTGTTTGCCTAGCGTGCATTAGGCCCTGAGTTCAATCCCAAGTACCACAAAAACCAACAAAAATAATGGATTTTAGCCTTTGTGTTACCATACTTAAAAGACGTTTAGACTATCAACAGCATTGATAATATCATCTTTATTTTGATCTGACAGTCATAAAAAATAGCACTGAATTTGGCCCCATATCAATGTCAGCAGTTTTCTGAAGCTGTTGGTTTCAAGCAGTAGCATACATGTTGTCTGTTGGCCATTTCAGAACTTTAGAAATGTAATGGTCAATCCCTTAGGAAAAAAAAACCTAAGAACTGAAAAGAAAAAAAAAAAAAAGACCAGCCTGAAGTACACAGCAAGACCCCCATCTTAAAAAACAAAACTAAATTTTATAGTTTTAAATTTATTTTTGAATATACAAGTAAACTTAGCATGGTGGCATACAATCATAATCCTACCATACAGGAAGCTGAGAAAGGAAAATTGCTGTGAGTTTGAGGTCAGCCTGGGCTACATAATGCTTCAAGACCAGACTAAACAACAAAGCATACCTGTCTCAAAAAAAAAAAAAAAATTAAAATGTATAAATGTTAAAACTAAAGATTAAAAGATAGCACTGGAGCAAACTGTCTTCAAAAGTCTGCCATTCATATTGATACCTAGCAAAAATACCCTGAAACATTTTATGAAGTAGCTATGTAGGTTCCTCGTGATTCTCTGTGGCAAGGAGTTGAAATGTGTGTCCTGGGAACTGAGGATGGAACTAGAGCAATGGTGGCCAACACTTTATAGAGCTTTCAGTGATACAATTTCAGTGATACTATGGCACATGTACCATGGGCTTGGCACCACTGTATGATAGTTTCTTTTTCTGTACTGTCAGACAATGTCACATGTTCACTTTATACTTGAGGATGTTACCACTGGATGAATATCCTAATTCAAGCAATAAAATATATTGAGACATTTCCTCTATAAACCCAATCTTACATTTTTCCATTTTAATCCTTAAATCATACGGTGATATTATGTATGTATGTATGCATGCATTCATGTCTTGTTGAGACAGGATTTCACTGTGTAGTTCCAATTGGCCTGAACTCACTTTGTAGCCCAGGATGGCTATGTAGTAATATAATTTATTGTCCCTCATCTTGGCATCTAGGAATTAGTATCTTTTCTGGGCTAGTAAATACATTTTATCTCCATCTGTAGGATTTTTAGATTCTTTATGAACAAGAAAGTTTGTCATTTCAATCTTGTGAAATGAAATTGCTTTTAATAGTCTATATATTTATTACTTAATATGTGAGGCAGAATTTATGTGTGATTACTTTCTAAACTAGTTTTCAGTAAACGGGTAAATTTCTTTGCTTTGTTTCCCATGAAAAGCAAGAAAATTTAAATGAGTTACAAAGTTAACGTACCAGCAGGTGTGGTAGCATTACTCCTATATTCCCAGCATTTGAGAGATTGAGGCAGGAGGAGCACTAGGAGTTGGAGGATGGCTGAGCTACATAATGAGGTTAAGGCCAGCCTAAATTACATAGTAAGACCCTGTCTTAACAATAACAATAATAATAGTAAACATACCATAAATCTGAGATCCATTGATTGATTGATTGATTGTCTTTTTGAGACAGGGTCTCACTATATCAAGCTGGCCTTGAATTCACTTTGTACCCCAGGCTGGCCTCAAATTTGTAATGGTCCTCTTGTATCATCCTCCCAAGTGCTGGGATTATAGGTGTGTGCCACCACACCTGGCTAAAATACTTTTATTTAAAAATAGGAGTTTTGAATATGTGTGTAACTAGTCATGGGTAACACTTGTTTTCCTGTCATAGGCACAACCAAGATATTTGACAAGCCAAGGAAGCGAAAACGACAGAGACATATTACTGCTAAGGTGCAGTGTAAAAAAATGAAAAATGACGACTCATCAAAAGAGACTCCAGGCTCAGAGGTATTACTCAGTTCCTGATCTTTTGATCTTTCAAAGACAAGCTACTTTTCATGGTAGAGACCATGTCCCTCATCCTTGTATTTACTTATGAATAGTATTCTATTGAAATGACTGATAGGTATAAAGAATCCTGGAGTGGGAGGAGATTCTGATCCTACTAAGATTAGTCACATATTACAGCTGTGGTTATGGCCCTTTAAAAAGATCACATCCTTTCACCTATGGGCTCTAGGTATCAGATGAAATGTATAACTGTTAGTTGGAAACTTGTTCTTAAACCAAGGAGCGCAATATCACGTAACTATATGATCTAAATGAACTTAGAGAATGCCTAAACTTAGATAATGCCCTCTAAAAGTTAATGCCACTTCATTTAGGAGGAAATTAACTTGCTTATTTTTTTTGACCATCAGTTGGTTAATTTTAAGACAATATTTATAAGCATCATCTTTTAAGAAAGAAAGATTTAAATTCATTTTCATGCAGTCATTGATGCTATAACTCACTTTCTAACACAGGTTAAATAGAATTAGGGAAAAAGAAAACCAATCAGAACAGCATCACACATTATGATGCCAAATATTTCTTTCCAGGACAGTTAAAATAGAATGCCCAAGGGGGGCATTATTTAGGAAACACTGATCTTGGAAGGACATATAAATAATCAAATAAACTTAAGAATGTTTTCTCTTCCTTAGTGAAACCTTTAAGTGGAACAACTCAAAAAGTTCCAGTGGAACAGCCTCAGAGCAGTTAGTGGCAGGGCATGAGGCGCCCACTACCCGCCCAATCACAGCAGGGTTAGAACTAACATTGCATGCAGTCCGCCCGCGTGATTGGCTGAACATCTGTAAGTGCTTAATGACTAGACAATAGCAGCCCAGAGGGAGGGGGTCAAATGGAGACATAAATAATGCAGATGGGGGGACCTTATTTTTTCTCTGCAAGGGAGAACTGATGACTCACAGGACAGCTGCAAGCCCCAAGGAGAACATTGAGGAGGGTATGGAACACGATGCTGGGATGTCTTCATCTAAAAAAATGCAAGGTGAACGAGGTGGAGGAGCTGCACTCAAGGAGAATGTTTGTCAGGTACAGAATCTTTGCTCACTTATATCTCCATTGTATGCTTATCTTTTAGTAGAAGCGTTGTTTATTACTGACTCCTTGGTGGTTAGTGAAAAATTGCTTTTGGATGATTCTAGTGGCATCACTTTAAGCTTGTAACTCTTTGGTACTAAAAAGAGAAATAATTAGAAATAATAATATTTACCCTTGCATGTATACCCATCTCAGAGGTGGGAGATGTGCATGTATTTTTTAACTTAGACATAATTTTCTTAACCTGTACCTCTCCCACTATGAGAATCTTTAGAATACTAAAGATTTTTTTAAAGGTTATATTAGCTTTGGGTTTTTCTTGTTGTTGATTTTGTCATCGAACCTGGTTTATTTGTCTTGACTTTTGCCTTGAAGTGGTGACTTTAAAAGACTTACCTCTATTTTTCCATTTATTTAATATATACATGTAATATGTGTTTTATTTTAAGCACTCTGTAAATCAGTCATCATAATAGTCCCATGAAGTAGAGTTCTATTTTGAAGAACTTGAAGCTATAGAAAGGTTAAGTAGGTTGCATATAATAGACAAAAGCCTAGATTCAACATAAGTGATCTGGGTTTCTTCTTAAACATTTTGTTACTGTTTTCCTTCTCTAAGAATTGACTCCATTTGATTGTTTAAAAGCCTTTATTTGAATTTAGGAGCTGTAAACTAAGTGGCTTCTTAGGATGTGTTCTCTTTTATGGTTTTATAATTTAGCTGTGTAAATTATTAAAATTCATGTATACAAGTTTGATACTATTTTTTAAAATTAAAACAACTAAATATAAATGTAGGCCCAGTATGTGTTATTGTGATTTACATGATCTTTCTCCAGTTTCTTTGCCTATTCATTTTCTCTGCTACATATACAGTGTTTGATAATATTTGGACTAGCACCTAAACAGTGTCATTTCTCAAAAACATTTATGCCAATTTTTAACATATTTTTGGTGTCAGTAATTGAACTCATGACCTCACACTTGCCAAGCAGATGCTATGGTATTGAGCTGTATCGCCATCCTGATTATGCTAATTATTGAGCATGAGAAGCCAGCATATAAAAACTCTTTACAGAGATTTATTATTATTATTTTTAAATTACAGGTAGCGTGACCCTGGTCTTGGTTTGTCTGGTTGAGTGCGTATATTTGTTTTCCTGGTATAATATATTAGTAGCAACCCCTTTTCTCAAATGTTCCTGTTTAGAGATAGGTGATGTGGTCATCCCAAATAAAATGTTAGTCTGTAACATTTAATTCACTTGAAATTTTTGTTTTTCAGTTTCCTCACTGTTTTCTATTAAAACCTTGAAGGTAAATTTGCTTACTGTATATGAAAACTGATGTCGCTGGCACTCTTTAACATAAAAAGCAGAATATATTACAAGTTGTGTTTCAGTTTGCAGGTGTCAGTAGTAGGTAATGGATGAGTCAAACTTTTGAGACTACTTCAAGCTACATGCTAAAGCCCTGGGGTCCTTAATTCTAGGCTGCCTTTCTGGCCTTTCCTCCCAGAATCTTTCTAGTCATTTGTTGAAGACATTAGTATCTTCTAAGTGATGAAGACCTCTTCTATTTCTTCAATTTCTTAATTATAATAGAACTTTCTCTCTTTTTTTTCTTGTGCAGTAAGTCCAGTCAGCCACCTTACTCCCAGTATTTGTGGATTCTGCATTTGTGGATTCAATGAATTGTAGATGGGAAGTATTTGGAAAAAGAAAGTTACATGTTCACAACTTGTACTAAATAGTTTGACCCATGATGGTTGGTTCTGTACTGCACATGCACAGAATTTTTCTTGTCTTTATTCCCTAAACAATACAATGTACCTATTATTTACATAGCATTTATGTTGTATGTGATATAATAAGTAACCTAGAGATGGAGTTTATAAGAGAATGTGCACAGGTTAGTTGCAAATGCTCTGCCATATTATGCAAAGGTCTTCAACTTCCATAGGCTTTGATATCCCTGGAAGGTCCTGGTTGATATGAGCCCCCCCCCCCCCCCCGCCACTTGTAGCATTTTTGTGCCATAAGCCTACAAATCAGGATTTTGGAGTAGTGAAAAGTAATATTGAGAATTTACAGAATTTTCATAAACATTGCAATATCTTTGTAGCCCAGGCTGGTTTTGAACTTGCAAACAATTCTCCTGCCTCAGCCTCCCAAGTGCTGGGAGTACAGGAGTGTGCCACCATGCCCAGTAAGACCATCATTTTCTAATTTTTCTTGTCTTAAATGATAACTTGTCTTAGGTGAGATCACCTTACCAATACGATTTGTCTGAGATGATTCTAGCTATATATCACTGTCAGACATTCTTAGTATTTCTTTTGAAAGTGTGATAATTCAACTTTAGCTGACGAGTATCACTTGCTTGAACCATTGCAATGTGGCCTTCTGGTTTGTCTCTTTGTTCTTGCTTTTTTATTCCTGAATTTGTTTTTCCACATAGCAGCCAGAGTGATCTTTTGACAATGAAAACCTCATTTCGTCCTTTATTGGTGAAACTCTTCTGTGCTCTTTGCAATTTGAATAAAATCTAAAATGATAGGTCATTGCCTCTTATATTCTGCCATTTGTAACTTTCGTTTACTTTAATAACATTTACTTTCTTTGTGGTTCTCAAATACGGTATGGACTTTTGTACTTTTTAAAATACAACTGTAAACTATATTTTATATATATATATATTTTTTTTTTCAGCTTCTTACACTAGTGAGACAGTATGATGTTTACACGTGCATGTCTGATTTATTTCACTTAGTTGCATCCATTTACCTATTAAGGTCTCAAGTTTGTCCTTTATGGCTGAGTAGTACTCCGTTGTACAAAAGTACCACATCTTTTTAATCTGTTCCTCAGAGGATGGGCTTTAGGTTATTTCTAAGATCTAGCTACTATGAATTGTGCTACTGTGAACATTGGTGCACATATATTGCTGTGGTACAATGTTTTTAATTATTCTGGGAAGATACTCAGAAGGGGAATAGCTGGTTCAGATGAAAACTCCAATCCTAGTTTTTTGAAGAATCTCCACACTGATTTCCACAGTGGTTGCACTAGTCTACACTCCTCCCAGCAGTGAAGGTTTCCTTTTTTCCCCCCAGCCCTGCCAGCATTTGTTACTGGTTGATTTCTTGTTAATAGCAATTTTTTCAGGGGTGAGGTAGAATCTCAGTGTTGTTTTAATTTGCGTCTCGAATGACTAGTGATGTTGAACATTTTTTAATGTATTTGCCATTTTTATTTCTCCATCCAAGAGGGAATATTTATTTTAGATGCCCATTTTTGGATTGTGTTGTTAAATCTGGAGGGACTAAGTTTTTTGAGTTCTTTATATGTTCTTAATAGTAATCCTTTGTCTGAGGAACAGCTGGCAAACATTTTCTCCCACATTGAGGGTTGTCTGTTCACTCTGTTGATTTCCTTTGCTGTGCAAAAGCTTTTTAGTAACATGAGATCCTAGTTGTTGATTCTTTGTGATGGTTCCTGTGCATTTGGGGTTTTGTTCATAAAATGTCTTCAAGAGTTTTACCTCATCTGTCTTTTGGCAGGTTTAAAGTTTCTTTTTTAATATTTAGATCTTTGATCCATTCTGAGATTAGTTTAGTGTCTGGTGAAAGACATGGTTCCAACTTGAATCTTCAGCATGTACAGAATCAGTTTTTCCAACATCATTTATTAAAGAGCCCATCTTTCTTCTAGTGAACATGTTTGGCGCCTTTTATACTTTTGTACTTTTTGCCTTACTTGTTCTTTATTCAGTTTATCACATGCATGTCTTATCCTTCATAGCCCAGTCTGAGATGCTATCCTTAATCACCATAGGCAAAGGACTTACTTGAATTTTTCCCCTCATGTAATTATTATTTGATACCTTTCCTGCTTGTTTGCTTAGACCTTGTTTTAAGACAAGGTTTCCACTATATATAGTTCAGGCTGGCCTTGTACTCAATTTGTAGGCCAGGTTGGTCTCAAACTCACATGAATTCCTCTAACTCAACCTGCCAAGTCCTGGCATTACAGATGTGTGCCACTATGCCTGGCCTGCTTGTGCCTTATCCCTAGATTATTTAGTATCATAACAGCCAGAGATCTTCTGCCTGAAACATGGCAAGTAATTTTTAAATATTAGTTCAATGAATGATAGGATTTTATGATTTTTGTAAAGCCTTTTTTTTGGTACCAGGGATCGAACTCATGACCTCACATTTACCAGGCAAGTGCTTTGAGCTGCTAAGCTAAATCTCTGGCCCTGTAAAGCCTTGTTAACCTTTACCCTCATCAGGGGTACTTTCATTTGGGATTTTCTGAAATATTTCTATAGACAAATCTGTTTGCTTTCTTTTAACAGAACTGTGAGAAAGTGGGTGAGCTCCTGTTATGTGAGGCTCAGTGCTGTGGGGCTTTCCACCTGGAGTGCCTTGGGTTAACTGAGATGCCAAGAGGAAAATTTATCTGCAATGAGTGTCGCACAGGTAAAATAGATACAGGAAGATGGTCTTCTAAAGAAAATCTTAGTTTCATTTGTTGCAGGGGAAAAGAATGTATTGGAGACATTATTCCATGGTCATGCTGGACTACTTGCTACACTTAGAGAAATGAATGCTGTATGATTCTTACCCTCAGAAAAGCACATCACGTGAATAGTAAGCAGCTTAATATATAGCACAGAGAGCATTATATTGGAGACACAGTTAAAGTACAGTTTGAGAAGCAAGAAGATTATATTTCAATACAGCCAGACCCTGTCTTAAGAAAAAAACGTGTAGTACGAGCAAAGATGAGCTAATTTTACAAGGGAGGACATCTGAGTATGGTTTCAGAGAGAAATGGAAATTGCTGCAGGGAGAACAAAAGCACAAGGTTGTAGTATTAGAAGAGTATAAACAGAAAAATGAAAGTGAATGAAATAATTGACGAGTAGGCAGTATATGCCAGTATAAATTGAGGTTAAAATAGTTTAGTTCCCAAGTGTAAGTAGTAACTTGGAGGGCTTCTGGATTACTAGTAATGTTTTTGTTTCTTAATCTCAGTGTGGACTATATGAGCATGTTTACTTCATGGCTATTTATAAACTATACATTTAAGTTGGGTACACTTTTCCTTCAGGTATCATGTATCAATATGTTTATCAAGAAAAGGAAAAATTTGCATGGAAAGGTTACGGTGTAAACATTTTGTCAGACTGGGTATGTCTCATGCCTGTAATCCGAGCATTGGGGAGGCTGAGGTACAAGGATTGCCATTTGTTCAAGGCTGCCTGAAGCACATGGAAAGACCCTGTCTCAGAAAACAAACAAAGAAACAAACAAACAAAGATTGGGTCAGAAAATGAACGGTTATCTGAGATCAGCTTGTAAAGCACTTTATAAACTGTGCTAAGGAAAGTGTTCTTTATTCAGCATGTTGTACAGATATTATAGCATTTAAGCACTAAAAAAATCAAGGCTGACAGTATAAGTCTTATGCACACAAGTCATTGAAAAGCTTGGTGTCAGTGATGCCCAGTGAGAAGGCATCTGTAAAGTGATGAGAGAATCAATGCCATTACTTGGTTATACTCCCTTATAAGGAACTATTGGAGTATGAACTAGTCAGTTATCTATGAAGGTGTTGTGAGTTTGGTGTCATCGGCAATCTCTGATAGGACACACACTGGGGAAGTTATGGAGTGGAAAAAACCTTTCATGCTTGTTTTGTTTTGTTTTGTTTTGTTTTGTTTTGTTTTTGGGTACCAGGGTTTGAATTCACGACCTTGTGCTTGCTTACCAGGCAGGCACTTATGCCACTGAGCTGAATCCCTGGCCATACTTGTTTTTGCTGTATAGCCCAGGCTGGCCTCGGAGTCATAGTGATATTTCTGCCTCAGTCTCCTGACCTGAGATTACAGGCATGCACCACCATGTCTGGCCAGGCTTTCTTATTTGCCAGTGAGAAAGTGCTTGGTTTTCTTTTTGCAAGATGCTTGCACACTAAGCCAGGTTTAAAGGGTAAAAGGACAGCAACCTACATGGTTTCTTGAAGAGTCTTGACCTCAGTGGAAAGGAAGTCAGTGAAGATAGAACATTATAGGAGTATGTTTTTGTTTTTGAGACAGAGTTTTCCTCTAAAATTCAAGCTGGCCTTGAACTCAATATGAAGCCCAGGTTTACAGCAATCCTTGTACTTCAAGCTCCCAAGTGCTGTAAGTATGGGCATGTGCTACCACACCCAGCTATAGGGCCATTTTAAGTGTTTGTAGGAAGGGGACAGAAACTACATAGTGCAGACATAGCTGGGTACATACTTTTAATCCCAGCATTCTCAAAAGTTGAGGTTGAGAGACTGCAAGATCATGCCCAGCCTGGGGACCTTTGAGACTTATAGGCTCTGTGTCTTAAAATAAAAAATAAGAGAATGTAAATGTAGCTCAGTGTGAATGTCCACAGTTTCATCCTTAGTACAGTAAGAGGGGGTGAGGGGAGTGAAGAGAGAAGAAAACTAGTACACAAAAATTAATTTCTACACCATGGAAGGCAATAATGGTGGAGCACAGAGAGACAGGAGAGGGTAATCCTGAAGAGATTAAAGGATACTAAGATATTAGTGTGCCTTGGAATTATAAAGATCGAAAGAACACTGAAGTCCGCCCCTCCCCCAGGCTTGGGGAGAATGATGGGAAAAATAGTTACTGTTTCCAGCTTGAAAGTAGAGTGTAGCTTCTGAGTGTAATCCCAGTGGGAAAGATATAATAATTGTATGTTGGTGTATAGAGAGCTGTGTGAGAGTAGAGTCTAT
The DNA here is from genome assembly GCA_004027455.1 of Hydrochoerus hydrochaeris. Taxonomy (NCBI): domain Eukaryota; kingdom Metazoa; phylum Chordata; class Mammalia; order Rodentia; family Hydrochaeridae; genus Hydrochoerus; species Hydrochoerus hydrochaeris. Next base: position 27,707 of record PVLA01011484.1, on the reverse strand, counting down.
TCAGTGAGGGCAGTTATTTTATTTTCTTGCAGCTGTATTCAGCAATGAAAAAACAAGACCTTTGACTTGCCAGGCAGGCGCTGTACTTAAGCTACATCCCTGGCCCCAAAGCACATGTTTTGATAAGTTGTGATGTATGTATGTACATGTGCCTGGGAAACCATAACAGTATACTTATTTTGAGACTCAACAATGTGTTGCTTATATTAATAGTTCATTCCATTTTTGTTGGTGCATAGTATTTCATAGTGTGTTTATCATGGATTATTGATCTTTTCATCGGTGTATGGGTAAGGCTTCTTTTCAGTTTTGGCTCTTATAAATAAAGCTGCCATGAACATCTAAGTGTCTGTTTAGACTTGTATGGGCTGTATTTTCTTTTCTCTTGGATAAATATCTAAGTAGAATGGCCGAATGATATTAATCATTGTTTAGCATTCTAATAAGGTGCAAAATTATTTCCTAAAGGGTTTTGCAGTATTTTATGTTCTCAAGTGAATGTTGGTATAATTCTTCCACAGGTTTTTTTTATTTGTTTGTTTGAGGCCAGGTCTCACTATGCAGTTTAGCCTGATCTTTAACTCAAAGCTGGAATTACAGCAGACTACCATGCCTAGGTCCAAATTGTTTTTTGTGGGTTTTGAGATTTGTTTGTTTGTTTTGTTTTTGTCTTTTTGAGACAGAGTCTTATTATGCAGTTCAGACTGGCTTTGAGCTCACTTTGTAGTCCAGGCTGGTCTTGAACTTAGAACAATCCTCCTGCCTCAGCCTCCTGATTGCTGGGATTACAGGCATGCACCACCAAGCCCAGCCAAATTGTATTTTTAATAAGAGCTCCTGCTTTATATTGTTTTATATGTCTTTAAAGTTTAACTTAACAACAGTAATGTTTCTCATTCTATGTTTTATGGCATTGATTCATTGAAACAGTGGTTATTTGTTAGATTTGGTTGGTTATATCCTTCAAGTTCATTTTAACTTTTTTTTGTCTTCCATATTTCATGTAAACCCATAATTGAATTTAGAGGCTGGATTAGATTCAGCTTCTGTTTTTTGTTTTGATAAGAATGCTTTGCATACAGTACGTGTATGTCTTGTTGTAGCATATCAGTAAGTGTATGTTATCATTTTGTCCAGTTATGCTGATACGAAGATTGTTCATTGGGCTGGACATGGTGTCAAATGCCTATACTCTCAACTACTTAGGAGGTTGAGGCAGGAAGATTGTGAGTTCATGAACAGCTTGGGCAAGTTGCCCAAACGTTACCTCAAAGTAAAAAGAGACAGGCCGAGAATGTCTGCTCAGCACTCCCTAGCCTTAGTGTCTCCAGTAGCACACACACACTCCACCCACACAGAAGTTGTCCATTGGATTCAGGTGTCCCTAACTTAGTGAATCTGTTATAAAATTGCTCAGTATCTTACACAGTAGTTTAAACGCTGCGGTAGATTATTGAATCAGTGTTAATTTTTTGTTTTTACCCCTGTCTAGGGATCCATACCTGTTTTGTATGTAAGCAGAGTGGGGAAGATGTTAAAAGGTGCCTTCTACCCTTGTGCGGAAAGTTTTACCATGAAGAATGTGTGCAGAAGTACCCACCAACTGTCATGCAGAACAAAGGCTTCCGGTGCTCCCTCCACATCTGTATAACCTGCCATGCTGCTAATCCAGCCAGTGTTTCGGCATCTAAAGGTATACATTTAATATTAACCAGTCTAGATGTAGGACCCCATTCTTATTGGCAGCAGATATTTTCAAATGTAATCTGGAATGTCTCTATGTATTTATCTAGTTAGTTATGTATATAGTGGCAGTATAGGGACAATAGAGTAATGAATTAGTTCCATAGTGACCAATTTGTGTCCTGCGGAACCTTGGCATTATATGGTAGTTTTAAATATTTGGATTTTATGTGAGATTTAGTTTGAAAAAATGTTCTATTTCATTCATTGTAGTTGTATAATCCCCTTTTAAATTGCTAATAGTCTATTGATTGCAATTAGTAGGTTCATAATGGTTTTTACCTAGTGAACTATGTTAGGGAATATATTTTGTCTGGAAAAAAAGAGAGGTTCATTTGTCTGAAAGAACAAGATTCACGGAGAACTCAGTTTTGTTGTACATACCTATTACTCTAGTTATTAGGAGGCCAAGGCAGGAAGATCACAAGTTTGGGGCCATCCTGAGTGACTTGGCAAGATTCATCTCACAAAGGACTGGGGATATAGATCAGAGCTTCATGGATTCAATACCTAGTACAGAGAAGGGAAGATAGTGTTGGGTTTGAGGGTTATCACTTAGTACCATGCAAGCATTGATATCACATCAGTCTATCCACGTCATTTATTTTGAGACTGATTGTAGGTTTCCTAGGAGTCAGACAGTGGTTTTGATTGTCTTTTTCTTACCGTTCACATTTACAAGTTCTGGTTCCTTTTTTTAGAGGCTAAGCCATACCTTCCATCTTAGCTTTTATTGTAAATTACATATTTAAGATCCATTGTTTTAAAGATGGTTATGGTGGCACACACATGTCATCTAAGCACTTGGCAGGGCAAGCTAGGAGGATAAAAAGTTCAAGGCTATCCTTGACTACTACTTAACGAGATCCTGACTGCCTACCAAAAAAAAAAAAAAATTAAAAAGTCCGTTGACTTCTGTTTCTTACATTTTCACAATGCTAGCAAATAGGCTTTGAATAACTCACATTGTACATTTCATCTTTTTTCTTTTTCTTATATTTCTTATATATTTAGGTCGTCTGATGCGCTGTGTACGTTGTCCTGTGGCATACCATGCAAATGACTTTTGTCTAGCTGCAGGGTCAAAGATCCTTGCATCTAATAGTATCATCTGCCCTAATCACTTTACCCCTAGGCGGGGCTGCCGAAATCACGAGCATGTCAATGTCAGTTGGTGTTTTGTGTGCTCAGAAGGTAAGACATGACTTCTTACTGTGTAAGTGGTATATAAGGGATTAATACTTGGTTTTAATAATCTCCATCTCCTCTTCTGTTCCGATCACAGCTTCCTGCTGACCTAACATCCACCTACCAGAGTTATCCTGTTGATTTCTTACCTCATACTTATGTGCCATGGTGTCTTTTTCTGCAAAACTGATAAGCTTGCTACCATTTTCTTGTCCTCTCTAATGGTTGACCTTCATTCACCAGTTTTTCTTGTTAATTTCCTTATTTGAAAACTAGAATCAAATCCATTTTACATATGAAGCATTTCTAGTATTTCATGAATGTTAGTTCAGTAAAAGGATTATGTGAGCAAACTATATTGCACTATTAACCAAATTGTTACTCTTTGGGTAACTAAGCAAAAGACAACACTGTAGACGATATTCTGCCTTGCCTCAATTGAAGGTATGTGACTGTGTGTCACTTTTAATATCCTGTGCTAAAATAGACTTAGGTACAAAAGTAGCTAATGGTATGTTTCAGAATGTGTTTCAGATGTACTTAGCAGCACTCTTTTTCTTCCCAAATGAGGTTTGTTTTTTGGTATAGAGGGTCAAATTCACAACCTTGTGCTTGCCAGGCAAAGGCTTAACTCTTAAGTACCATTCTACCACCAGTGTGCAATACAGATAGAATAGTACTTTATTTTAAGGACTTGGTTCTGATTATTTGAGGAGATAAAAGTGTAGCATGAGAAGGAAAGTTTGATGGAACTTAAGTTTTTAGTGTGTTTTTTAAGAGGTAAAAGGCACAATGAAAACAAGATGAACTTGGTATGTTCATTTTAAGACTTCAGGGTAAAAGGTAATAATGAGAACTGTTGTATTTCTTAAATATGAATCTTGGCTAGGCTGGATAGAGCCTTGCCTATCATGCCCTAAGCCCTTTTTAATTCCCTGAATGTTGTATGTGGGAGTTGAAATGTTATCATTCTTTTCCTGCAATACCATATCTTTATTATCTTCAAGAATGAACTTTTCAGCATCTATAAGTGGATTAGAAGTCACCTTTTTTTTTTTCCTTGATATTGGGAATCAGGACTTTCTCCTTGCCAGGCAGGCACTGTACCACTGAGCTCCTAGAAGTCACTTTTGAGCACATAGTGTTTTGAGAAATGAAAATTGTCACTATGTGCATATAAAAAATTAATATGTCTAAAATCTTGGATACAAAGAGGAAACAAACTGAAATTTTGTCAACAAACCACAATACAGTAGTAGCTATGATACATTGCCACAAATGAAAGTCGGTTATAGTCATTGAAGATACCTTGAAATACCAGTTACAGTTAAGAGTTGATAGATTTATGGGTAGCATTCTGAAAAGGGGCCAGGATGCCAAAAACTCTTATTTAGTTGAAGTATTAAATACATAGACAAGTGTCTCTCACCATGGGCTATATACATTTTTATGTTTTTGGTAACACAGTAAAATGTGTAATTACCTTGCTGAAAGTACAAAGCTATGAAAAGTTAGTAACTTAAAATGGAGCCAACTATCAACATGGAAATTTTTCTTATATGCAGACAATACTAGTTGATTTATTAGCTGGTAAGGTTCTCAAACAGATATGGTTGTTACTGGTCATTAAAATAAATAACCTTACCATTGAGGCATTTATAGCTTAGCATGTATCTTGGTTATTTTTCTCTCATTGTTGGAACAAAATACCCAACACTCAGAAGTAAGGAAGGACATGTTTATTTAGCTGACAGTTTATGGAGGTTTCAGTAAATAAACAGTTGGCTCCAAGGAAGGGTGGCATGGAACCTGGGGCAACACTTGAAGCTACCCTTAGAAGTCAGCAAAGCACCATGCAGAAATGGGGGGAGAACAAGCCTCTTTTCCACCCTTATATATTGTAAGGCCACTCCTACCTGCCCTGCTTCCACCAGCACAGGTATAGCACTCCATTCTGCCTGAGTGCCCTTGGCTTGCACAGGCTCAGGATGTTTCCAAAGTAAACCCCCTAGCTCCCTGCTGAGTCTCTTAGTTAAACTTCTAAACTTCTCAAATTGATACAATGTGTCAACCATAACAGCAAGGAAAGTGAATTCATGTAGTTGGAGAGCTATGATCCTAGCCTCAATCTGTCTTCATTAAAACTTGTGCTCTCTATATTATGGTCATTGCATGTCACAGGTATTCTCTTTATTATGTTGCTTTTTTAAAATGTTTATACGTTTATGTATGTATGAACGTGATTTTAATAAGTTTACTTTTTATTTCATTGCCTTCAATTTACTTTTGCCAATAAGATTTCTTGTGTACTAACTGAAACTTTGGATTTAGGGAGTTCAGTAATGTTAGAAAGGAAATCTTGTAGAAAAGTTTTCTGGGGGCTGGGGATTTAGCTCAGCGGCATAAACGCATGCCTTGCAAGTGTGCAGTTGTCAGTTTGATCCCTGGTACCCAAAAAACAATTTCTGGATGATTTATTAAACTACAACACCCTGGCTTTGAGAGATAATTAATTGGTTTGGAGCTGAGCAGAAGCTGTTTCACAATAGTTCTTACTTTGAGCCTTGTTTGTGAACATTGTGTTCTTTGAATCTTATAGGAGGCAGCCTTCTGTGCTGTGATTCTTGTCCTGCTGCTTTTCATCGTGAATGCCTGAATATTGATATCCCTGAGGGAAACTGGTATTGCAATGACTGTAAGGCAGGCAAAAAGCCACACTACAGGGAAATTGTATGGGTAAAAGTTGGACGATACAGGTGAGTAAACATGGAGACAGTGGCAGTTGGTTATTTTTTTTACCATCCTGTTTCTTGAAGTCTCTCAGATACGTTTTTCTGCTACTCTTGTGCTGAGGATGAAATCCAGGGTCTTCACACTGAACTACATCTCCAGCACCCTTTTTGTACTTTTATTTTATTTATGAATTAGTTTGTTTATGAATTTATTTATTTATAATTTGGGACAGGTTTTCCTTAGGCTGACCTTGTTGAGATTACAGGTGTGCACCACTGTGCAGGCACATTGCTTAAATTTAGACAAAAGGATCTTCCGCATGAGACACAGCCATTTCCTACTCAATTTTTCCTTGCAAAAAAAGAAAACCTATGATTTGCAGTTGTATCAGTAAGACAAGTACTAAGCCAGGTGTGGTAATGCATGCCTAAAATTCTGGCATGTGGGAAGCTGAAGCAGGAAGATAGCTATGAGTTTGAGTCCAGCCTGGGCTACATAGTGAGGTCAAGACCAGCCTGCAGTACAAAGCAAGACTGTCTCAAAACAACAAACAAAAAATAATAAAGTGTTATAATACATGGGCAATAAATAAATGTACTGCAGCAGTAATACATGTATTAATGTAAACAAATCTATAATCCCACAAATAAGGACATTAACATTTCAGCATGTGTACTTGCAGATATATCAGTACACATCCATCCCTATCCCCATTTAAATGACCCTATAATTTTATAGTTTTGCATCTTCCTTTTACTTAACAAAATTACAAAATAAAAACTTTGTTTTTTTTTTTTTTGTTTGTTTGTTTTTGTTTTTGAGATAGGGTCTCACTATGTAGCTTGGGCTGGCCTTGAACTCACAGTGATCATTCTGCTTCAGTGTCCTGCATGCTGTGATTATAGGTGTTGTGCGACCATGCTGGGCAAAAATTATCTTTATTGTACTTGGAATACACAGAAACTGCAAATGAATGATTTTAAAGTATTACAAAATAGCATAATAGTTATACTACTAGTTTCTCTTAGTTCATTGAAAAGAAAGGTTTGTGCTAATATTGTTTGGACATTTAAATGCAGATATCTTGTACTCTGAGTAACTAATTTAAAGATAACAATACACAATATATTAACTATTATTACCCCTCCTATTACCTTGAAATTGTTTTTTTTTCTCTTTAAAATAAAATAGTAAAGTACAGTGACTATAGGTCACATCAGTTTATTAGATACTTCATAAAGAACTAAAAGAGTAGAGGGTAAGATACCTAATACAAAGGAAAAATAACTGTTGAATGAGATAGAAATGCTAATTATTTGATTGTTCCACATTCTGTACATGTATTGAATTAACACTGTATGCCATAGTTATATATATTCATTATACCAATAAAATATTTGTTGACAATGAAAAGAGCAAAAGAAATTTCTTGTATATACCTGTAAGTAAATCAGAAGCACTGTTGTACATTTGAGACTCTTTGTATTGTCTGATTGTATTTTCTCTCTATCCATTAAGCTGAGTTTTGAGTGTTTCATTTCTTTACCTTGCTATGTAAGCTTAGCACATGTAAATGTTTTGTTTTTCATGATATAAACTGTGCTATTAGGAATTATTGATGCATTTTCCTGCAGTGTTTTTTTTTCTCCTTCCTTCCTTCCTTCCTTCCTTCCTTCCTTCCTTCCTTCCTTCCTTCCTTCCTCGTTTTTTTGAGACAGGGTTTTGCTATGTACTTCTGACTGGCCTTGAGTTCACTTTGTAACCCAGACTGGTCTCAAACTTGCAACAGTCCTCCTGCTTCAGCCTCCCAAGTGCTGGAATTACATGCATGTGCCACTACACCTGGCTTTCCTGCAGTTTTTTTTTTCTTTGTTTTTATTTATTTCCCTGAGATTCGCTATAGTTCATATTCCAATTCATGCATAACTCACTGTTCTACACTTATTTTGGCTGTATACACACTGTAGCTTCTGAAGGAATTCTTCGGAATAAAATTGCTTGGTGTGAGTTTCCAGCTTTATTTTATTTTCCTAAAATGATTGTAATAGTGCGTGTGGTATTTTTTTTTTCATTTTTGATGTCATTTTTTAGTACTTATAATTGGATTTTATTCCCTAGTGTACAGTATGTAGTGTTAATCATTTCCTTCATGTTGAATATCATATTTTTCTAGTTTTTCATCTTTGCTATTTTTAGTGAACATTATAGTAATAAATGTTTATATCTTGATTTTCTTTGAATAGACTCCTTGAATTAGAATAATGGAGTATACAGGAGCGCATATATGAGCACGAACAGTTATTTTCAGATTGTAGTTCATACTACTTGTTTGTGCTCTAGTTAGCTTGTATGAATATCCCAAGGGGCAAAAAAAGAATGCATATAGGTTAGATAGTAATGTGGTCAGATATTTTGTTTTGTTTTGCTTTGCTTTTGTTTTTCATTAGTACAGGGCATTGAACCTAGGGTCTTTGCATGGAGCTGCATCTCTTGCCTTTTTTATTTTTATTTTGACACAGGTTTTTGCTAATTTGCTAAGGCTATATTAAATGTGTGAGCCTCTTTCCTCAGCTTCCCCAGTGCAGGAATTATATGAATGTACCACCATGCCCGTCACATTGTTGTTCTTTATTCCTGTGTTCAAGGGAATATTTTCCCAGTGTATTATAGCCTACTAGAGATTGCTTTCCTTGTTTTTACCTTTCCTAGGTGGTGGCCAGCAGAGATATGCCATCCTCGAGCTATTCCTTCCAATATTGATAAAATGAGACATGATGTAGGCGAGTTCCCTGTCCTCTTCTTTGGATCTAATGACTATCTATGGACTCATCAGGCTCGAGTCTTTCCTTACATGGAGGGGGATGTGAGCAGCAAGGATAAGATGGGCAAAGGTGTGGATGGAACATACAAGAAAGGTAATTTTATCTAATTTCTCTGGCTAGCACAGACCTCTGTTCCCTGTTTGCTGTGATTAAAATTCATGTAATGTTGCATTTAGCATCTGTGTTTTGACCTCTGGGGTAGGGTAGGAAGTAGTTGTGGCTGAAGATACAGTATTTTATAGGGAAATTGACCCACATAACTCATTTTTGAACCTAATCTTTTACTTAACTGTAGTTTCTTTGAGGAAGTTTTTAATTTTCATTTATTTGTTTGTTTTTGGTCTTATAACTTGTGTTTTTTGCAGTATCACATCAAATAATGGATTTCTAGAACTGTTTTGTAGAATAAATCACTTTGCTAGGCAAGGGCTCAAATACAGGAAAGCTGCATTTGCTCCACAGTTTTTGTGTTTGTTTGTTTGTTATTTTAGACAGAGTATGTAGTTCAGGCTTGCCTGGAACCCATGGTGACTCTCTTGCCTTAGTGTTCTTAGTGCTAGGGCTACAGGCGTCTGCCACCATATCCAGCTGTTATTCTTAAATATTTTGTTTTAGGGGGAGAAAAATTTACCAAATTTGTAAGAGCAAATAATATTACAGGGAATTAAATTTTTTGAACTGGTCTAGCAGAGAAGTCAGTCAGGACAGATGAACCTTAGAGCATGTTCCCTTGGTATAAGCATAGCTAGTTTTATCCCTTAACCCAGGCAGTTAAATTATCTTTGTGCCTTAGTATTTTTTTTTTTAATTTACAATGGGAAAAGGTTGCTTTGAGAGTTCAGTGATATGCTAAAACCTGCAGAACACATAGTTGATATTTCCTCAATGATTAATTTTCTTCCCCCTGCTGCTTTTGAAAGGCAGTGCATTTTTTACTATTTGAATATATTTGCATATTGAATTTGAAGATTTTTTTTTCCTGCATGGTAAAATAGAAAGGAATTATTACCAAGTAAAACTTCTAATGAGGTGAATGAAATTTTTAAGTTCCTTAGTAGGACGTGGGAATGATGTCCTTCTGGAACAAGTAAAGCAAAAATCATATTTTCCCCACATTATTTCAATTATTGCAGTGAGCCTTGACTTAATCCACTGGCAAATGTGGTTTCTTTTTAGAGATGTCAACTATTCATACTATTGATGACTTTAATAATAGACATTACTAATATAGACTGTCAGTATTACTACCACAATCTCAAATATTCAGCAACCACATGACCAACATCTTGGCCACTACCCAGGTTGGACGAAAATGAAAGAGATCAGGGACAGCTACAGTTTTGAACCTGCTAAACTTGTGGAATTTTGCCATTTCTGTACCTAAATCAGGGACTGACTAACTGCCTATTAGGAACTTGTTATTTCTCTAATACTGGGAACTAGACCCAGTGCTTGACAGTTGCTGGAAAAGTGCTCTATCACTGAGCTACACACCTCAGCCCTTTTGATTCTTTTATCTTTTTTTTTTGAAGACAGTGTTTTGCTACATAGTTTAGGCAGGCCTAAAATTGACTATATAGCCAAGACTGGCCTCAGAATTTCTGATAGTTCTCCCTTACCCTCTCAAATGCTAGGATTATATGCATGTGCTGTCACATTTGGCTTAGAGGAAAGCTTCTAACTCTGGTAGTTGGGATCCAGAATCCAAATTCTTGATTCTCTACATTGAATGTGAAGAAGGGGCCATTCTTAAATGTGTCTAGAAAGCTTAACTTGACTCTAACATGCTGAGTTAGCAGCCTTCTAATATTTGATATAGTTTAAATGCAGGGATGAGTGAACACTGGGCTGGCTACCTGAAAAGAGAGCTAAGTGAAATGGTTAGAACAGAGTTTAGAAACCTTGGCGGTCTTTAAAAGATTGACAGAGCATGGGGAAAGCTACCAAATGAAAGAGGAAAGGAAAAATTGGAATTTTGAACCTGAGTAATGAATAACGAATTAACATTTTGTCTTAGGTAGACAGCAACGTGACTCTTACTGGATTTTGTTGGATTTTTCAGATACTGCTACAGTATTTTAAGGATATGAAACCCACAGAATTTGAATATAAATTAAGTATGAAGATCTGTGTATAATTAGAGCCTATAGTGAATATTTTAAAGAATGAGTATTTGAAGAGTAGGACTGATACTCTAGAGAATATGCAAGAGGAGGTAACTTTAAATGCTTTTCAGAGGATAGCAGGAATGCCACCCAGGGAATTCAGGAGTAATCTGGATGTTGAACAGAGCAAAGAATTAGGCATAAGCAGCCAGCCATGCTGGTGTACACCTGCAATCTCCTCACTTGGTAGTCTGAGACAGGAGGATTATAGTGAATGGAGGCCAACCCTGGCTACATAGTTCAAGGCCAGCATGTACTACAAAAAGAGACCCTGTCTCAAAAAAAAAAAAGTAGCAAACAATTGCTAAACAGATCTGTTTTTGCTGTGTCAAGGATCAATATGCTAATAAGCATGTTAAGCAAGCACTTCCAGTGAATCACATCCTAGCTCCTGAAGTCTGTTAGGAGATGTATCCATGATTCTTTCTGTGTCATTGAACTATTTTGGTTTGTGGTTTTTGTTTATTTGTTTTCCTCTCCTGTGAAAACGGTAATCTAAGCTGGGATTTAGCTCAGCCGCATAAGTGCCTGCCTTGCAAGTGGGCAGTCATGAGTTCGATCCCCACTACCAAAAAAAAAAAAGAAAGAAAGAAAGAAAGAAAGAAAGAAAGAAAGAAAGAAAGAAAGAAAGAAAGAAAGAAAGAAAGAAAGAAAGAAAGAAAATGGTAATCTTTAGTGTGCTGTTTCAAAACTGAGTACCCTGGGGACTCCATCTCTCATACATATTAGTGTTTTTGTATAGTAGTGTTTGCTTTTTGTCTGAAATAGATTTATTTAATGTAATGGGACAAAAAAAGCAAAATAAGTCCATCTAGAAATTTTTTTAAGTAACTTGTGCCTTGTGTTTTCTTAGCTCTTCAGGAAGCTGCAGCAAGATTTGAGGAGTTAAAGGCACAGAAAGAGCTAAGACAGCTGCAGGAAGATAGAAAAAATGACAAGAAGCCACCACCTTATAAACATATAAAGGTGAGAAAAAATTCTTGAGACATCATCTCTGGGAGAGACGCTGTAGAGGTTTCAGTTCTTACTATTCTGCACAAAACTGGAAGCAACAAGCATAGGTGCTTTGAGGCAGAGGTTGAACCTTAAAGAAGAAAAAAGTACTAGAGTACCATTTCTAGAACAGGTGTGTGTACTTTAGAATGTCAGCCATGCATTGAAATGTCATTTTTCCTACTTTGAAAAGTTCTCTCATGTAAAAAGATTACATTCTATTCAGTAAATATTTTCATGTTTTAAACAAAGAAAGAAACAAACAAACATGTTGAATGGAACCAAAAGAAAAGGCTATGATGAAAAATGATAAATGGTCCTGAGAGAATGTGAGGTAATATATATGCTAAGTGTGTTTGGTAATGACTGATGCTGAATATATTTTAGGTGATTAGTATGATTAGGGATTCCAAGGTGAGAAAAATTAATATTGGGTGTACCTAACCCTCAATCTACCTGATAAAATAGTCACTATATATCAACTAGGTCCAAGGGACCTTTTGTATGTTTTAAGTTATTTACATGAATAATTAAAAACAAAAATAATAGTTAACAAATTCAGAAAGTCAGTACTTTCTAAAATCTTTTATAAACTACCCATCTCCTCCCTATTTATTTATTTATTTGGAGACAGTCTTGCTTTGTAGTGCAGGATAGCCTTAAACTCACTATGTACCCCAGGTTGGCCTTAAGTTCATGGCTGGTAGTGATCTTTCTGTCTCATCCTCCTGAGTGCTGGGATAATAGGCATGTACCACTACACCTAGCCTACAACCCCCCCCCCCTTATTAGATAAGTCTATTTTTGATCCTCCAGCATCATAAGACATGAAAGAATACTGTTAACTCTATTAACAAACTTAGGTTTCCTTTTATCATTCCTACATGAGAACCCTATTTGTTTTTTTGTCCATAGAAGTACATTGAGTTATGGGGTAGCAGAGGGTACAGTTTTTTGTTCATGTGCCTAATTCTTTTAAGTATCATTAGTCTGGTAGTGTCATACTGTACTTGCGTATCAGTTTGAACACCATCTCTTTAGAGCATATATCTCAGTATTGCATGGGACATAACTTTCAATAAGCATTTTCATGTCCAAAATTTAAATTTAATTTGAGTGTCCTTGGTTTTTGCTAAATCTAGTAACCTTAGTAACAGAAGGCTATAGTGATGGTATTCCAGTCTTTTATGGTTGTTTGATAGATGGTACACTACTTTGGGCAGTAAAGTAAGAAAGCTGTCTTGTAAAACTGTCACTATCCTACTATTCTTATATATGCTATGATTCTTCTATTTTCTTACCATTTCAGGCTTTTTTAAAAAGATCACATAGTTTGTGACCATTGGTGAATAATACTGAGTGGTGATGAAATATTAAAAGGTTAAAGAATACAGGAAAAATAAGAACACTAAAATACCAGAGATTCATAGATTTATAAAAAGGTCTAAATATTAGGTTATGATTTCAATATAAAATGAGTTCTGTTCTTTTTAAATAAGGAAATCTACTTTCCTTCCCTTTTTTTCTATTTTATTTTCTCTTTCTCCTCCTAGTAAAATGAGTAAAGCTTTTTGATTTTTTGTTTGTTTTTGTTTTTTGAGACAGAATCTCACTTTGTAATCCAGGCTAGCCATAAAGTCTGGTAGCCCAGGCTGGCCTCAAATTTAAGGCAACTCCTGCCTCAGTTTCCCGTGTGCTGGGATTACAGGCATGGGCACACACCTGGTACTGTTTGACCTTTAAGATGGAATAAATGTCATAAAATAATCTTTACGAAGAATCAAAGCTGCTTAAACGAACTGATAACTATATTGGTCTAAGTAGATCCTGGCAGTACATTGAGAGTTAAATGTATCTACATGTGAAGACCTAACACCAAGATGTACCTAGGCTTTGCTTAAAGAAATATAAGTAGCTGGGCTCATATCTGTAATCCCATCACTTAGGAGACTGAGGCAGAAGATTACCAGGAGTTGGAGGCCAGTCTGGGTTTAAAAAAAAAAAAAAAGTGTCCTTTTTATGTAGTCCTGGGTGTTGGACAGCAGCGGTGTATATTTTTCAGAGTAGCACATCAGCCACATTGAGCCTAGTTAATGAGGAAGTAACCATCTGTGAGTAACCTAACTTCAGAATTTACATGCCAACTCCTACTGTGTCCCAGTTTTCCACTACACACATACCAAGGATTGAGCGTAGGTAGGCTAGCACTCATAATGAGCTGTGTCTCCAGACCGTTTTTGAGACACAGTATCTCCACATTCCCAAGGTTGGCCTTGAACTTGTGATACTACTGCTTCCGTCACCACATTCACAGTTTCTACTTTTGTTTCTACAACATATTCCCAGGAAAAGATCTATAAAGCAGGGGTTGAGAAACACCATCAGCCAAATCCAGTTGACTGCCTGTGAAATAATGGTGGCTTTTTACATCTTTAAAATTTAAAAAATCTTTAATGTGGTGGGGTAGTATAGGCCTTAACACTTAGGGTACATCTCTGGCCATTTTATTTTATTGTGCTTTATTTTAAGTTTTTGCTAAATTGCCTAGTCTGGCATTGAATTTGAGATCCTCCTGCCTCAACATCCTGAGTTCTGGTTCTGACATAATTTTAATGACTTTACAGTTTACTTTAATGTCAGTTGGGCAGTGTATTTGTTTACATTTCCTGTTACAAAAATAAAAATGTCCTATTTTTGGTCATCTTGTATTTAAATAATTGGACTGGTAATAATTGGAGGGAAAAAAATTTCATGATATGAAGATTATATATAAGTGTTTGTAAATAACGTTCTATTGGAACACAGCAACCTTAATTCATTTACACATTTTCTCTGGCTCTACCTACTTGACCCTTTACATAAAACAGCTTTAACTGTTTGGCCCTTTACACAGAAAGCTTGCCAACTCCTGATCTTGATTATGTTTACCCAAAACTATTTAACTACATGTTTATTTTGGTTGTGGTAACTGGCATTTAAAAATGGCCACTGCACACCCTAGGGATGCCTCCATCTCTGACTGTGGCAGAGAGAAGAAAAATGGCCAAACAGTTTTATCACAGGAGGGATTCTCTACTGTGTCCTGAGTAGATTCCCCACACCCCTCTGCCTCATCTCAGTGCCCTATGCCCACCTTCCCCACTCTTCCAAGGAACCATGTTGGTGGTGCCAGCATCTAAGCACCACCTGTATGCCTGATGCCATCTAGTCCCAGGACACTGCTCTCCAAGGCCTTGGAATCCAGCACAGAGCCCACCCTTAGCGCCAAAGAGGGCCACCTCCACTCACTAGGTTGCCTGTCACCCAAATGCATCTGGGGTAGAACCCACTGCTAATGCACATACCTGATAATTGGCAGCCCTATCAGCTTTTCTTCCTTGCCATAGGCTTTATCAGAAAGCAGTTTAAATGGTTCTGATAGAGTGCAGCTTGGTCCACTACCACCACAGGTGTCCCTTCTTTCTCTCCTGCCCCTCCCCACCATATTAACCAACAATATTGTTTATTCTGAGCCATGTGATTTCTTACCTTTTTTTTTTTTTGGCCTTATGATGTGTTAGGGAAAAAATTTATTTAAGGTTTGGAAATAGTTTCGATCAGTTGTTAGGAAAGAATGATATAGACATATGAGGTGTGATTGAAATATATAGTAAATGTTTAAATTTTTAAAATTTTCTGATTGCAGTGGTGTATACTTGTAATCCTAGCACTTGGGAGGCTGAGCCAGAAGAATAACCTAAAGTTAAAGGCCAGCCGGGACTAATGGCAGGGCCCTGTCTCAAAAGGAAATGAAATGAAATTTTAAAATTAGTTACAGCCATGCATGATGGTGTACACCTGTATTTCCAGCACCCAGTAGGCTGAGGCAGGAGTGTCACCATGAGTTGGAGGCCAGCATGAGCTATGTAGTGAGTATAAGGCCAGCCTGGGTGGCTCTGATTTGAATTCAAGCATTCCCAACAGTTTAAACCACTGGTGGTACATGCATGACTGTCCCATCCAGCAGCTCATATCACTTTTCACTGGTCTTCAGTCATGGTAATGCAAAGGAAATTTTTGATTTAGTAGACCAAATATTACAGTTTCTTAAGGAAAATGATATTTTAAAATATTATAGCTAATTATTGTGGTACAGCAGTTCTAAATGTATACAGTAATGAGGTAGTTGTTTCCATGTTAAAACTTAGAGTTAATTATTGATAAACTATTCATCAATATCAATAAATTTTTAATGAATTAAATTTTTCAATTAGTTTTAAAAATTAGTATGAGTAGTACTAATATTTACATTTGGGCAGTAATTATTCAAATTCAGCTGACTAGATTAGGTGTATTTATAGGCTTGTTATTAATTAGTAAAACAATTAATAAAAGTGGTTAGAATCTTCGTACTACCAGTAGTTTAAGCCACCCAATAGGAAAATTGTGCTTGTACCACTGGTGGTTCAAGCCAGTGGGTTAATCCCCTCCAAGTGTTTACCCTTGTTTTTATACATTTATCCCATCATACTTGCTACTTTGCAAAGCAGTCTTGGAAGTCCTTTTAGTGAATACGTTTAGGTGATGTGATCAAAAATCTGGTGAATGCTGCTTTTGCATGTCATCTGATGGAAACACAGGCACATAAAAGCAGTGTGTCCTAGTTCACTTTATTCACCAGATCTGATATGCAGCTTTTGGGCTCAAAATGACTAGAGAAAGGAGCCCAGGATTTATTTAGCTCAGTAGCCCAGTGCCTGACTGGCAAGTGTGAGGTCCTGAAATGACCATGAAAGGTAACTGCTTTGAATCGATTCAGGACATCAAAGCAACCACAACTGTATAATGAAGGATTCAAGAATGAGGACTCAGAACTACTTCATAACATGGCAACTTTGATGGAAAAAGTACATTCAAAGTAAGGTGGAGTGTTTTGAGGGAGATTAATGTCAATGTGTCTGTTACTGTAACAAATTTTTAAATTCTTAAAATTTTAAATAATTTATTCATTTATCCATCATATCACATACATATGTGGAGAGAATAAAAGTAAGAGGAAATTCTGTGAGGATTGAGTCAGAGTAGAATAGGTGCTCCATTTTCCTGTTTAAGACCTGTAGCCTTGGGTAACCGAACTCAGCTGTTGTCTTTTGTGTCCTCAGAAGTTGCCTGACCTACTAGGTCTGTGGCTTCCACTTGCATATGGTGAGTGTATTTTCCCACTAGTAAGTTACCTACAATATTAACCAGTATTTTGAAAAGTATAAGGACAGATCTGGCAGTGAGAGCAATGTCCTTTTTAATTATAGATTAAACTTGTCCAGTGGCAGGCTGTACTTGGCCTTAGAAAATCAGGTATATGATCCCACAAGATAGTAAACTTATAAGATTATTATGTGATTTTTAGTGATATTTTTTGTGTATCAATTGCGCAGTGCTGGAATACAGACTTTGTAGACAAAAGAATGCTGTAAGAGGTGTGCATAGTGCTCAAACTGCCTCATAAGCCTACACAGTCAAATCGAAACCTGCATATGTATACTCTTGTATAAATTGGCAAGTAAAATCTAGTAATTACCATCATTAGGTTTTATTTTGTTTTGTTTTTTTGGTACCGGGGATTGAACTCATGACCTCGTGCTTGCCAGGTAGGCGCTTATGCTGCTGAGCTAAATCCCCGGTCCCTCCATCAGTAGTTCTTGAGCCTACACATATCTATATATGTGTTTGTGAAGATGGGTGTTTAGTGTTATTAAGCATACATGTAAGTTTTCTCATGTAATTATTAAACTTGGGTTTGTTGAGCCAAGAATGATGGTACATGCTTTTAATCCCATCACTTGCCAAACCCAGGCAAAAGTTTGAGGCCAAGTCTGCACTGTGTAATTATAACATAAGAAACTTAAAAAATAAACTTAGGCTTGTTTTATTATTTTGTTTAAATGTTAAAATATAAGAAATAGGTATGGTGGCACATACCTGTAATTCCAGATCTCAAGAGGATGAGGCAGAAGGATTGCTAGGAGTTCCTACGACAGCCTGGGCTACCTGTCTAGTTTGTCAGTCTGTACTGCATAATGAGACCTTGTCTTAAACCAGTGCAGGAAGGAAGGTAGGTTAGTTTTATTAATTATATGCACTAATTACAGTGATCTTCCTGCCTCAGTCTCCTGAGTGTTGAGATTACCTTCATGCTCCACTATGCCTGGCTATTTATTTATTGGTATTGAGTACTAAACCAATATGTGCTAGGCAAATGCTGTCCCACTAAGCCTAGTAATCCTTAGCCAAGTAATAGTCCTTTTAGATTGACTCAAATTTGTAGTCTGGAATGTGCGGTATGACAGAAATAATTATAAAGGAGCATTACAAAGAAATTATGATGTCTACCCTGTTTAAGAGGCTGCTGCATTTTATGACAATGTATGCACTATTATTAGAATATTCTTCAAAATAAATTTATTTGAAGCACATAATTTAGTCAGATTTTATTTGCTGTCTTTGAAGACTCAGTTTCTTTTCACTGAACTAATAGTAACCAGCAGAGACTTACAGTATGCAAATCTATCTGGCCCAATTTTGTCTTTCATATTGTTTATAGTATCTACCTATAAAAATTCACATGGATAAAAAAAAGTTCACATGAATAGTATTGGTATCTTTGACCCTCAAGTTTTTATCCCACTAGTTTTTCATTATATGTTTTTCAGTATTAGTCCTGCTACTGCATAAATGACATGAATGACATAGTTATGGTTGTTCTAAAGGATTTTAAACTATTATAGTAAATTTTAAAATCCATCTTCACAAATTACCCAAAGATGTTTTCATGCCATTATGAAATTCCCATTTAAAAATAGCTGTACTGTGTTGCATACAAGTTATTCTAATATTCTTGGAGGCTTAGGCAGGAGAATCACAATTGTGAGCCCAGCCAGGGTAACTTGGCAGTTTAGAGAGACCCTATCTCAAATTTAAACATAGGCTGAAGATGTAGCTCAGTGCAAAGGCTCAGTGAGTTGTTTGGGTTTTTTTTGTTTACTTGTTTGTTTTGTTTTAAGAGTAGATATTTTTCTGTATTAGTTAACTGTGTTGTCACCATGTGGCAGTAACAAAAACCTGTTTCCATTATTGGTATGGCCTACTAGCTTTGAAGTTGATTTTTTAAAAATATGTTTTAAAATATTTTATGAGCCTAGCATGGTGGTATATTGCCTATAATCCCAGCACTTGACTGAGGCAGCAGGATTACCCTATTCAAGGCCAGTCTAGACTATACATCATGTCCCTGTCTCAAAAAACATAAATAAATAAAAAATAAAAATAATTGTGAAATCCACCCTTTTGTCAGCGAAAGGGCTTGCATATTCCAGGCACTGTCCCTAGTGTTGAACTCTACATTATATCCCATCCCTTTTTTTTTTTTTAGGCAGAGTTTCACTGAATTGCCTGGGCTGGTCTCCCAATTTGTGATCCTCCTGCCTCAGCTTCCCAAGTAGCTGGGATTATAGGTGTGTGCCTTCATGTTCAGTTGAGATTCATACATTATAAATCATGTGAGACTTTATATTTAACTAAGCTGCCTAAATCTTGATTGTTTAAAATCATATAAAATGGGACATAATGCATCAGAAAAAGTTTGCTTATTATAGGTCCTGACTTGTCTTCAGTTGAGTTGTCTGATATGCAATACTATATCCTGTTCTACAGGTGAATCGTCCTATTGGCCGGGTGCAGATCTTCACTGCGGACTTATCAGAAATCCCCCGCTGCAACTGTAAAGCTACTGATGAAAACCCTTGTGGAATAGACTCTGAGTGCATCAACCGCATGCTGCTGTATGAGTGCCATCCCACTGTGTGTCCTGCTGGAGGCCGCTGCCAGAACCAGTGTTTTAGCAAGCGCCAGTACCCAGAGGTTGAAATTTTCCGCACATTACAGAGGGGCTGGGGCCTACGGACAAAAACAGATATTAAAAAGGTGATGAAAACTCTTCTTCATTATCAGATTATTTTATTTTCATTGCTTAATAGGATTACTTCTTGATGAATGTAAGAAAATTCATCATAGAGGAAGATAACATAGTTTTTGGGATAAATGTTACTGCTTTAACTTGCCATACCTTGCAGTGTTAGATGATGGAGGATGATTTTCTTCTCTATATACTAATCATGTCCACTATGGAGCAGAATGGAAAAACAGGAAAGCTTAGACTATCACGTTATTAGCTCTTTTGTGAAAATCCCAAAGTTAGTAGTTAAGAGGGAATAATAAGCACACAATACAGAGATGTTAATCACTTTTTGATAAAATACTTTAGTGGAGTAAAAATAATTGGGTTCATGGAAGATGACAGGAAAGAGCACAAAGTCGTTTCCAGTGAAAATGCATGGAAATGTTCAACTGGAAACCTGCCAAGATTTGTGTTTTTAACAAATAGGTAATGCTGTACAGTCTTGGTGTAATATGAATCTTATTTGACATTTTAATAAAATAAGCCTTATTTTCGGTACAATTTCTGAAGAATTTAATTGATCTTTCTTCATTGGAAAGACAGTAAATTGGGTAGGCTAGGCTAGTCATTTGGCAAGTAATTACATACCTAGTGTTTGGGCATTGTGGTGGAGATACAGTAATCAAGATGGAAGACATGGACCCTGCTTTCATGAAACCTACATTCTAGGGCCAGAGAGACATAGGGAAAAAAATCACTCAGTGTGTTCGTCCAGTGCTGTGAGGTTTGGTTTGGTGTTTTGTTTGTTTGTTTGTTTGTTTTTGTACCAGGGATCAAACTCACAACCACGTGCTTGCAAGGCAGGTGTTTATGCTGCTGAGCTAAATCCCCAGCCCTAGTGCTCTGAGTTTATATGGCACAGGAAGTGAAAGTTTTGCTTTGAGAATGTTTTCAGACTTTGAAGAGTTATGCTTTGTGGCTCAGGCAAGGCCAAATATAGCAAGGACAGAAATATGAAATGTAAGGGGTAGTGGTAGGGTGAGCTCCAAGTAAGATGAATATACTTCAAGGAATTGACTTTCTCGCCTCAGACAAGGACAGTGATTGACTGCCCATGCCTCTTTTATGAGGAAGCTTTAGTTTATTTTTTCTGTTCTGGTAGTTCTATAGTGCCCAGTTTATTCCTTTTGCTTCTGGGGTCTGTAACAATGAGTAATTTTCATTATCAAATAGTTGACATCATAAAGTAACTAATTGCATGTGTATAAATTGATTTAGAGAATGTAATATCTTCATTAGTTTCTAAATCCAGTAAATACCTGTGTACTTTTCCCATAAGTCAAAGGTTTTTTCTTGTTTTAGGGTGAGTTTGTGAATGAGTATGTGGGTGAGCTAATAGATGAAGAAGAATGCAGAGCTCGAATCCGTTATGCCCAAGAACATGATATCACTAATTTCTATATGCTCACCCTAGATAAAGTAAGTAATGGATCATATATTAATATGGTAAAATTTGTATTTCAGCTAGTGTTTGTAGGTATAATATGTAAATTTTACTCATGGCCTGAGCCAGGTTTTTTCAACATTTATGGGAATTAAGTGATACAGGTTCTACAGTAGGCAGGCTTGCATGTTTGTGGCCAAAAGCAATAAAGCTGCTTTTACAATTTTTTCCCCCCCTGCTTCAGTACACTTCAAAGAGAATTGAATTCCCCTTTTTGCACTGCGCATGCCTATAGAACCTGCAATCTGAGATCTTGAGCAGGAATGTCATAAGTTTGAGGGCAGCTGGTACACTCTAGCCTTGTCTCAAAATAAAAAATTATGAAAGGGTTGGGAATCAAGCTTAATGCATTCAGTGCTTAGTCTCTCCCTGCCACCTTGGAAAAAAGGAGCTCAAGTCATTCTGACAATTATAAGAATTTTATGACAATTTTCATTTTATTGGTGCATAGAATTTTATGTTAGAATTTATTTTAAATTTCAGTATCCTAAATTGGGCATGGTGGCACACGCCTGTAATCCCAGCACTCGGGAGGCTGAGGCAGGAAAATAGTTGCAAGTTTGAGATCAGCATGGGTTACAAAATGAGCTAAAGGCCATACATAGTAAGACCCTGTCTCAAAAAGAAAAAAATAAAATTCAGTATCCTAGTGTGTTTATTTTCTCTGTTACTTGTACTTCAGGTTACACTAATTTATTGTATCTTTTTGGTTGTTTGAGATGAGGTCTGTCTTATGTAGTTCAGACTGTCCTTGAACCCACTTCGTAGCCAGGCTGGCCTCAAACTCAGGGCAATCCACCTGCCTCAGCCTCCCAACTGCTTGGATTACAGACATGCATAATTTGCTTTCTGTCTTTAATAATCCTTTTCCTAGTATTTATTTTTAATAAATGGTTTCCAGAAGGTGTACTTTGTTTTAAATTGTACTTTAATGGTGTATGAAATCTTTACCTCCTGATATTCTCATTATAGTTTAGGACAAGAAAGTGTGCGTGCGTGCGTACGTGTCTATGTATATATTGAGACATGATGACGCCATGTAGTTTAGGCTAGCTTTAATAAATTCACTGTATAGCCCAGGCTATCCTTGAACTTGTAGTGATCCTTATGAGTGCTGGGATTGCAGATGTGTGCTACCACACCTACTTTGATACTAGTATTTAACTCTCACTGGATCTCTTTTGTTTAGTTGGTTTTTTTTTTTGTTTTTGGTGGAGGGGAATTGGTTTGATGCTGGAGATTGAACCCAGAGCCTTCAAACTGGGCTACGTTTCTAGCCCTTTTTATTTTGAAGTAGGGTTCTGCTAAGTTGTCTAAGAAGTACTTGAATTCTGAGTCTTACTGTCTCAGCCTCCCAGAGTACTGAAGCTATATGGGTGTATCATCATATCCAGCTAAGTAATTTTTAATGTGTACCTGTTTTAAGAACTTCCTAACTAGAGAATGAGGAGGTTCCTGCTTCTAGGCCAGTGGTACTTAAATGTATGTGTATATCTTGAGAATTTTTTAGTGAACTTGTTACAATTGAGATTTTTGAGCCCCATCACACAGTTTCTGCTTTAGAATATCTGAAGCACAACCCAAGAATTGTATTTCCAGTAACCTTCCAGAGGTGGTTGTCACTGATGGTCCATGTGCTGCACTTTCAGAACCACAGCTTTCAAATTTCAAAGCTTTATTAGAGAGGATAGTCTAATTTCAGTCAGTAACAGAAGTTTCAAGAAGTCTGACAAGCAGCTTTTTTTGGGAATTCTAGGATCGAATCATTGATGCTGGTCCCAAAGGGAACTATGCTCGATTTATGAATCATTGCTGCCAGCCCAACTGTGAAACACAGAAGTGGTCTGTGAATGGAGATACCCGTGTTGGCCTTTTTGCCCTGAGTGACATTAAAGCAGGTAAGAGTCAATTAGAGATCTTGGAGTCTGAATTTTTGATTCTCTCATCTAAAATTGTCACATGTCCTCCACTCTAAAGTGAAGATTCCAAATTCCTGAGGGATATCTAAAGGCTTGCCAGGTGGTACTGGGTCACGATGATAACTTAGTCATAAAACTTACACTTTTTTCCCCCCAATACTGAGGATTAAATGTGGGAACTTTTCACTGAGCCACAACTCCAGCCCTTTTTCCTTATTTATTTTTTAAGTTTTGAAACAAGATTCACTACATTGCCCAAATATGTCTCAAATTTGTGTTCCTTCTGCCTTATCTTTCCATAGTGCTAGAATTACAAACATGCACTACCATTCTTTAAGATGTAGTTTTAATACATTAACTACATTCACATTGTTCTCTGTCACCTCCACCCACCTCTGAAACCCTTATCTTCTCCAACTAAAACTCTTGCTGTTTTTATAGATCCTGTTATTCATTATTTTCTCTCTGAATTTGACTACCCTGATAACTTTATATAAAGAGAATCGCATAGGGGCCAGGGATTTAGCTCAGTGGTACAGCACCTGCTTGGGAAACATGAGATCCTAAGTTTAGTTCCCAGTACCATCCCCCAAACCCCTAAAAAACAAAACAAAAGGAATCATGTAGTACAATGATACCTTGGTTCACAAACTCAAGAGACCTCTATGATTTTGGATAAGATGGCCACATTTGTGTTTGTGTGAGAAAGATGGCCTTGGTTGTGTTTGTTACTAGATGCAGAGTTTGCAAACAAAAACAAAATATTGTTAAATGAGCCAAACTATTTGCTAACCAAAAGCATTTGTAAACTGAGATACCACTGTATTTGGCTATTTGTAGCTCGTGTTTCACTTAACATAGTATGTTCAAGGTTGTACATGGAGAATTTTAAGGGAATAAATTCCTAGGCCTTTAACTTGTGTCACAGATTGCTCTGCCTTCGAAATTTCCAGCTCTCCAGGTCTTCCTTGTCACCTTCTCCTGCAGTTGGTTTTTGTTTGTTTTGGGTATCAGGAATTGAACTCCAGACCTTGCACTTGCCTGGCAGGCACTGTGCTGCTGAGCTACATCCCCAGGTATTACCTTCTGTTCCATAGTTGTCTTCTATTTTTCTTCTTCTGTATAAACCAAAAGTTGACCTCTCAATCAAAATATTTTTGTTGGAGTAGTGTTTTTGTTTTTTGAGACAGTACCTTACTATGAACTCATGTAGTGTGGCCTAGCCTTGAATTTGTGATTATCTTGCTTCAGCATCCTAAGGGCTGGGACTATAGATGTGCATTGCCACACCTGGCTACTTATTCAAATCTTAATGTTTGTTGATGCAAGACCTCTGTGTATGTGCTTTGCTGGGACCAAACCTAGGGTTTTAGTTCATGCCAAATAAATAATTGCTGTATCACTGAGCTATACCTCCCAGTCCTCAAGTGTTGTGGGTCTTTTTTTTTTTTTAAGATAGGGTTTCACTCTGTAATTGAGGTTGGCTTTGAACTTGGAATGTAACTCAGGCTGACTTCCAACTCTATGGCAGTCCTCCTGTGTCAGCCTCTTGAGTGCTAGAATTAAAGTCATGCACAACCATGCTGGGCCCCAGGGTTATTTTTTAGAAAACAAAAACCATATATTTGAAGTGCCAAGGAACTGAATTGTTTGGAGATAGCGTAACTCTTTCTTTGTCTTCCTGGAACTTTATGCTGGTGAGGTATTTGTAGTCCTGCCTTATCCTATCCCATGCAGGAGTTGTTTATAGGTGTACTGCACTACACCTGGCTAGCAATCTGTTTCTAAGAGTTGAAATGCAGAAGGGAGATAGTTGTAAGCAGGATAAGTAGTAAGACTTTTTTGTATTGAAAGTAAAACTGACTTAGCTCAATTTTATGGTTAAACCATATTGTAGCTATGCTCCATAAATTAAGAGCTTCAAAGTCTTGATAAAAACTAATCAATCACTTATATAATACGCATTAAGAAAAAAAATATGCATTATGGCATCCTCCAAACTACATGGCTTTTAAAAATATTTAAACTTACATAACATTTGTGAATTTTGAAATGTACATTTTCTCAGGGATTTGAGCAAAGTTGAAGGTCACTCTTACACTCAACTTAGTATGAGACTGGCCTAGGTGGTTTGTAATTGAGTGTAGTCCAGTTAGATATTCCACATGAACATTTTGGAAGACTTAGTCTCCCTTAATCTAGTTAGTCTTGTTGATATTAAGTAGTGTTACTCAAGACAAAAAAATTAAAAAGCAGTTTGGTTATTGTTCTCTGTGTGTTTTTATTCTTATTTTAATATCTGAGATTTCGCCCCCCCATGCCATGTACCTTTCTCTATCTTTTAAATAGATTTTTCTATAGTCTTGTAGGCTTCAGAATTTCAAGTTTTTGATGATTTTCAGATTTTAAAAATTGAGCCTCATTAATCCCTCTTTTTCTGTCTAGCATTACATTTTTAAAGTGGGTCATGCATTAGTCAATTTTCAGTCACTATAACAAATACATAAAGAGAATCAACTAGTAAAAAGGTTTATTTTGTCCTTTTTTGTTTTGTTTTTTTATGGCCTGGTTTTTTTGAGATAGGTTCTCTCTTTAATCTGAACTAGGCTAAAACTCACATAATTCATGGTGGCTTTGAACTTGCAATTTTCTTGTCTTTAAGCCTCCCGCGTAAAAAGGGGGGTTGCTGGGGATTTAGCTTAGCAGCATAAGCGCCTGCCTTGCAAGCACGTGGTCATGAGTTCGATCCCTGGTACCATGAGAAAGACAAAGCCTCCCACATGCTGGGATTACAAGAGTGCATCACCACAACCAGTTTAACAAGATTTACTTTGGTACACAGTTTGGACATTCCACTCCATGATCAGTTCACCTACTGTTTTTAGGTATCTGGGTACATATGCTATAAGCAATGATGGGACAGAAATACTTATTTTATGGTCAGAAAATTACAAGGGGCCAGAGATCACAATCCCCTTCAGGGATTTGTCCGTAATGACTTAAATACCTCCCACTAACACTAAGCCTCACATTTTAAAGGCTCTGCCATCTTCTAATAGCATCTCCCTGGGACCAAACCTTCCAACAGATGGGTTTTTAGAGGACATTTAAGATTCAAACTAGACCCTGAGATGTACTCAGTGGCACAGTACCTGCCTGGCAAGTGCAACTATGTCTAGACATGTTTTTCCTGTGTGATCTTTGCTTAGGTAGGTTGACTGTATAATACATAACCTTTTGTCCTCTAGTCTGCATGGGTTAGATGAAGGAAATGAGAATGTGCTACATGCCAGGTTGAATACATATCAGAATTGATGTTTGGGCACCCAGAGGCTTTGGTTTTTTTGTGGACAATGTCTTGCTATGTAGTGGAGGCTGGCCTTGAACTCAGGAGGATCTTCCTTCCTCAGCCTTCTTAGCATGGAATTACATGTGTGTACTACTATGCCCAGCCTAGGCAAAGTATATACATATGTAAAATTTTGGTATCTGTTAGGCATCCCCCACTTGCTTTTAGTTATGTTACATGCTTTTTGTGCTACTGTAGTTATGATGAAGTGAACCTTTGACACAAAGGTAGACTTTGTACCTTAATTCTCTGTTCTTCAAAGTTTGCTAGTTATTGCTGTGTGCATTATGTCATATTCAGTCACTAAATTTTTAATATCATTTCTCCATTTATAAAATGGGTTTTTCAGTATTCAGAGCACCCAACCAGATTGCACTGCTATTTATTCATCAAAAGCCCTAGGCACTTCGGCTGTCGCTTTTGTCATCTTCAAAAGTCCCGAGGGCTTGCAATCTGGAAAATATTTTCAACTAGCTGCTTCAGCTGGATGTATAAAGGAATACAAGTGTTGTTTAATTGCTGTAATATTGTATGATACACTTAAACTTGTAAATGTACCATGGTTTTTTTTTTTTTAACAAATACTCATTAACAGTGAAGAAAGTCATGTGATTAAAACTGTAGATAATAATATTTTCATGGTCTCTTATGCAGGCACTGAACTTACCTTCAATTACAACCTAGAATGTCTTGGGAATGGAAAAACTGTTTGCAAATGTGGAGCTCCAAACTGCAGTGGCTTCTTGGGTGTCAGGCCAAAGGTATCACCTACTAGATTTTTGCATCGGGAACAATGGTGCAGTTCTCCCTTCTTTGATGTTAGGAATGAGTCTTCATTTTAACACAGTATCTCTTTAGCCAGGCTCAATGGCGCATGCCTGTATTCCCAGTGCCTGGGAGCCTGAGGTAGGAGGATCATTATGAATTTGAGGCCAGCCTGGGCTACATAGTGAGTTCAAGACCAGCTTGAATTACAAAGCCAAGATCCTGTCTCAAAAAAGAAATAACAACATTAAATTAGTGTCAGTAATGCCACTGGGTAAAGCACGAAGTCTGGGTAATCTGTTTTGTTATTCAGAGGAAAATTTTGAGGTATTCCTGAAGTGTTTTGATGTCTGTCTTTAATTGGATATATATTTCTAGCTAAAAAAGTTGTAAAATACTAACCTATGATTAGTATTAGTACCTCTGACATCTTCATTCATCTCAACTCCTCTTACATCTCTTAAGATGCTTAAGTTTGTATGTTTTTTTATTATTTGTATGAATTTTTTTTTCTGTTTTAAGTATCTGCAGCTGAATTTAAGATTCTAATATCACATCACAGTATGATACTTTTTTTTTTTTTTTTTTTTTTT
>PVLA01011483.1:0-52726 GCA_004027455.1 Hydrochoerus hydrochaeris | reverse complement strand
TTCAATCCAGCTATCCCCCTCCTGGGTATTTTCCCCAAAGAACTGAAAAGTTCATATCACAGTGATATATGTGCACCCATGTTCATAGCTGCACAATTTGTGATAGCTAAATCCTGGAAACAACCAAGATGCCCATCAACTGCAGAGTGGATGAAAAAGATGTGGCATTTTTATACAATGGAATATTACTCAGCTATAATAAAGGATGATCTTGAGGCCTTCATAGGCAAATGGAGACAACTTGAGAGTATCCTCATTAGTGAAATAAATAAGAATCTTATTTATAAATATCATATTGTGTCTCTAGTGTAAAAAGTAAATAAGAACTACAAGAGTAATAAAACCAAAATGTTTAATTGCTATTGTAAAAAAGAGAGGAAAAGAAAGTGCTCTAAGGGACATAACTGCATGTATGTTTGAGTGTGTAAAATAGATGACCATATTGCTGAATCTTTATTGGATCTTTGAGCAGAACTGTTTGTAGTCTGACTGTTTGAATGTTTACTATGTACCCTTTAACTTTGTAACTTGAACAACTACATCCAGGATGACAGTATGTAATTTATAAATTACTGATTTCTAAGTGGGGCTTTTTCCCATTCTCCTTTTTCTTTCTTTCTTTTAGAATTCTGTATTGTTGCTACCCTTTTTTCTGTTTTTTTTAATTCTCTTTAAATAAAATTTTAAAAATGTAAAATTGCTATTGTAAAAAAAGAGGAAATAGGAAGTGCTATAAAAGATATAGCTGCGTGTATGTTTAGGTGTGTGGGATTGATGACCATATTTCTAGGTTCTTGTTGGATTGTCGAACAGATCTGTTTGCATTCTCACTGCTTTAGTGTCTACTTTGTGTGCTTTCATTCTGTAACTTGAATAACTATTTCTAAAAGAACAATATGTAATGTATCAACTAGTGATTTCTTACTGTTTATCTTTTCTTGAAATTCTGTAATATTTCTACCTTTTTCCTGTTTTTTTCTCTTTAAATAAAAAAATGTATAATTGCTATTGTAAAAAAGAGAAAATAGGAAGTGCTATAAAAGATATATCTGCATGTATATTTATGTGTGCAGGATTGTTACCCATATTTCTTAGTTCTTGTTTGATTGTTGAACAGATCTGTTTGCAGTCTCACTGCTTGAGTGTCCATTTTGTGTGCTTTAATTTTGTAACTTGAACAACTATTTCTAAAAGAGCAATATGTAATTTATCAACTAGTGATTTCTTACTATTTATGTTTTTTTTGAAATTCTGTAATATTTCTCTCCTTTTTCTGTTTTATCCCTTTAAATAAAAAATTAAAAAAAAAATAATTTGCAGGTTACTCTTTCCCGGGATGGGCTTGTTGGCCAAACATTTTGATCAAGGTACAGGCTTAATTCTATCATAGACACATACTTGAAATTTTCCTGAATGTGTATTTTTTTGAGCTATTTATGGTTTTCTTTTCTCATTTAACTTTTCTGGCACTAAGAAAAGATCACGGGTATTAATCATCAGAGAAGAGTGAAACAGGCACTACATAGGAAAAGAAATGCCCTGAGAGGGAATGAGAAAACCCACACTCTACAGAGGCTCCTGTGAGGCCAGGCTGGGGCAGGCGGGCGGGGACTGCTGTACTGAGACTCGCACGAGGCTGAGATGCCATCTGGGAAATAGGAAATTCTGCAACTATTTGAGAATAAATCAACAGTTATTAAAATAAAAAATACATACTCCAAGGCACATACACTTGGAGTCAGTTGCCCTCCAGAAAAAAATGTATTTCTGCGTGAAGGAGTCTTATTGTTCATAGTAGCAAATCCCTGGAAATGACATGAATGCTTTTTAATAAGGATATGATTAAGTAAACTTGTGTTTACCACAGAAAACTATGTAGTTTAAGAACAATGAGTTAGATCTGTATGCATTGGTGAGGAATAAAGCTTATAATTAGTATTTGAAGAGTAACCCAATATTATTAATTAGTACTTGAAGAGTAATCAATATTATTAATATATAACACATTGTCAACTGATTACGTCAGGGCAGGAAATTCGGACTGTGATGGGAGTTTTCTTTTGCATGTCTTTGTAACCACTAGCTATTTATCATTTTTAAAACTCCAAGAACTAATAAAGACAACTCAAGAGAGTCACCAAAGGTAGGAAGTCAGCTTTGTCTCAGTGTCAATTGCTTGGGTCAACTTCTCTCTATCTGCATCACTGAGAGAGTGACGTGAAATTATCTACTAGGAATCAGGAAACACAAGAAGGCCCTACAAGCTCTCATCGCTTTTCCCTTAAAAAGTGGGAGTTAGGATGACAATATGGCCTTTAGGGTGCAATCTCCCAACTTGTTCCTTGTAGATATTTTGAACTTTTCCAATTGTGCAAGCAAGAAGCAGCATGAAAAGGAACCATTATTCATCGTGGTTTCTCCTTGCTGCTCCATATCACAATATCTAAGGACCTCGATGTGGAACACACGATTGTACGGAAAAGCTAAACGCAAGCCACACTCCGAACATGTTCATTTATTCAGCGTTTGCTTAGTGTTTATGGAGTGCTTCCTGCATACCCGACGCTGAGGACAGGAGAGTAGACATGACAGACATGATTTTCCACTTTTACGGAACTAAAAAGATGCCACGTGTGGGTTTTCTTCAACTTTCAGTGTGAGGAAGCAGCTAAAAGGAAAGAGGAGACTCACACGGGTGCTCACCTGATACCTACTCTACACAAGTCAAGGGAAGTTTCCTACCCAATACTGCTACCAAGGCTGGGACTTCTCTCTGATGAAGTAAGGGAACAATGGGTAAACTGAGGCTGAACTAGGCAGGGCCTTACCCACAGCACCTCAGGGTGAGGACTGCATCCTCTGAGCAATGAGAAGGTATTCACAAGTCTCAGGCAAGGGAAAGGCAACACCATATTTTCATTTTCCCCAAAGACCCCTTAACTCGTCTCAGGAGGCAAGGACAGCAAGAGTAGATGTTTCAGCCCCTTTCAGCTATTTCTGCACTGCAGACAGGAGACGTGTTGGCAAGGGGATGGGAAAAACAGATTTGCAAAAATATTTAGAGTGTAGAATTTTGTCTATTTTCAAAACACTGGACAAACAAGGAGAAAGGAAGGACAGCGGTGACCCTGGCGGGTGACGGGGCAATTCCCACTGAGATGGGACAGTAGACGAATGTTAGAGGGGACATAACACAGCCCCTAGGTTAGATGAGTTCACCTCGCAGTCCAGTGCACATGCACTTTCCATCTCTGGGATCACAGGTTACTGTTTCATGCTACATCATATTTGATGCCTTGCTTAATAAGGACAATAGAAGTGAACTTTGCTACGCTTTAGATAATATGATTGTGTTTCTTCTGTATGAGGTACAAATGTAAAAAATCAGACATGCTAGGCATTGAATAAAATTATTAAGAAATTATTAAGTCTTAACAGAACAGATTTTCAGTAATGAAAAGGGAGAAACAGCCAGACCCAAGATGCTAAGCAGCCAAGGGCTGCAGTTCACCCACACGGCTCGGCGCCTGCAGCCCCCAGAGTTTGGACTGGGGATCGGTGCATGGAAACAGGCCCCCCTGTACATCCTGTGTGTGGCAGGTGGAGGGTGGAGGAGCCCAGGACTATTTAATTCTGATTAAGGAAAAGGAGCCCAAGAACCCATGCATGCTTTATTTTTCTAGAACTGTGAAGGTATTTTTTTTCTTTACAAGGTGGCCAAGTAAAATTGTCTGATCTTCACAACATACTTTTCGATATAGTTTTATGGTTAAATCTAACATTTTTGATGTACAAAAAGTAACTTTTCCTTAAAAAACTCACTGTGGAAGCAAACAAACTTTATCAACGGGACATTTTTGAGCAAGAGGTTTGTTTGTTTGTTTTTGCATTTCCACTAGAAACAACAACAACAAATTTCAATAAAGAAAGAACACCTAATTTAAAAGTCTTCCTGGGACAGGACATAAAATTTTCTAGAATTCCCATAGGAACATTCAGGCATAGAACAGACATTTAAAAAGACAGAGTCTTATAAACAGTGACCCTACTTGACTACACTCTACGGTTGTAAAGAATTAAGAAACATAATTTCTTTCATTTAGTCTACCTTAAGAGGTTTGTTGGATTCTGTAAATATGATATTCTTTTGATAATAAATTTAGGGGAACTCAAAGATATGTAGATGATATAGAGTCAAAAATCACTTAACCGGGAGAGAGCAAAACATAGGCATTTTTGCATTCTGTTCAGTCCTCATTAATTTCACAGCATTGGTCCAGTCTAAGGTTTTGATATTGCAAAAATATGGAGAGTTACCATTGCATTTGCTGACCAGGATTTGGGGTATAAGACAAAAGAGAAATCACAATGCAGTGGTTTAGAATGTATTTACTCAGTTTCATTAGAAAATAACCAAATCCAAGATAACAAACATTTGAAGGAGGATATCCATTTTCTATATTATCCATATTTCAATTTGACACAGCCCATGTGTACAGTTAATGTAAAGCTTTCTGTAACTGCCACACTTTGATATGAAGGAAGGTAGTGAAGGATTTGTTTTCAAGTTAGATTGGAATTTGTTGATTTTATTTCTTTAAATGGCCATAAAACTTTAATCCTCCAAATGTATTTTATTCTGTAAGAAACCTCCATGCTTAGTATTTTTAATGGTTTTGTAACAAATTTCAATATACCTGACCATTTTCCCTCCTCATCTTTGTATTACTTTTTGGAGGTAAACATGGGTTGTGAAGTACATTTAAAGTGAAGGAAGAAAGTACTGAGGGACATATTCTGTAGTAGGTGAAGAAAGAAAATAAGAATAATTTGAAGTTTAAAAATCTTGCACTTTTCATTTAGCAGTACCCAGGTAGCAACCCATACTTGCTACAATGATCAGAAGAACAGGATTGTGAAGGAAGGCGTCGGACTCTCTGGGTGTGGACCTGTCCTTTACGAGTGAGGCTGAGCAAATTATTTAATTGCACTGTGTGTGCACCCCTCGATTTCTTTTCCATGCACAACGGGGACATTAACTTTTCCCACCTGGAAGGATCAGATTTCACAGGCAGGTGAAGCACTTAGCACACAAACTACCAGACCACAGCAGGGATTTAGTAAATGTTACACATTACTACCACTGAGTTCACACTTGGTACCCTAAACAGAGTGCTGACAGCATTCAAACAATCCAAATTATTTCCTTCTATAGGAACGAGACGTTTGATACATTTTCTGATTTGGGGGATTATTAGATACTTTCAAAAAACCCCACAAGAGCTAAAAAGGAGGTACACAAAAGTGGCATTTCTATAAATTGACATTTTCTCTCCAAATAAGATCGGAAAGGGGGAGAATTCTTAGAGAGCACACCTTTCCTAGGTCTCTATCTGTCCCTCTAGTGTTTTACAGTGACTTTCTTCTGGACCCTAGGGGACTCTCTGAGCTGGGAACTCGGTGTCCCTCTGGCCCCACTGAGGACACTAATTTTAAGCAGAAGCAGCCGCACAGCCTGAGGCTTGCATCCCTTGTGCGACCCTGAGGTAGGTGGACCTGCCAGCTGCCTGCCACTGCAGTTCTGCTGTGGTCTTGACTACAGCGCTGGGCAGAGCGAGCTGGGAGATTCTCCACAGTTTCTTGCAAACCCAGTAAGCCCAGTGGTCAGCGCATCCATCACATACACCCTAGGTTTCATTTTGCATCACGGGGTGAGACCGCTCATGCTCCTGGTGGGCCCTGAGGTGCTTAATTAGAATTTGAATCACAGGCCCCTGTCCATGAATTTACACTTGAGGGTTGCTATCTGCACACTGATTACTAAGGTTTAGTTGGCCGTTTGACTTTTAGTGCTTCAGATGTATTTCCATGTGCTTGTAAGAGTCATACATTCTTTAAGATTAGAATTTTGGAGGAGTGATTCTTACACATGGTGGCATACATCTATCTGTCTGTCTGTCTGTCTATCTGTCTGTCTGTTTGCTTTTTTGAGATGATAACAAATATTTCCCTTTGCTACTTGCAGCCAGGAAAACACAGTGCAGAATAAAATAGGGTAAGTTAGTGTAATGGCTTACCATGCTTTATGGTTTTTAAAAAAATTTCAACTAGAATATGTAAATTGGCAATCCTGTGAAGAAATGATTTTTGTCATTCAAAAGCAAGTTGAATCTCATCGACCAGGGGGCTGGCCAGGGAAATGTGAATTACTAAGAGGGTATATACTTAATGCTTCAAAATGATATTTCACCTATATCTAAACCCAGAGCTGATTATAAATTATACATAGAAATAAAAGTATATATGGAACATTATGAAAACAGATAATTAATGGGCAATGTGTGGAGCGTGACAAGGAAAAATTTTCCTCATGATTAAAAACTAAATCGAAAAGAATCACTATAAAGGATTGAGAAGAAGTTATTTTCCATTAACAAGGAAAACAAGAACTACTTTAATTCGGATGTTTTCTTCCTTCTACAATATTTAATTTCTAACAGCTTGGTAAAGGTGGACTGAAATAACAGCAGTAATAATCCTCACAGATCTGAAACTGTACAGGTTTTCTGATTTTCATAGTGGAAGTAATTCTGAAGATATTTATCATATGGAAAAAAGCCCTTCAAATCCTTGACAAAGTTGGGGTGAAAGGAACTGATACATACATAGAAGATACTCAAAGACCATAACAAGGCAAGGAATAAGAAATAGAGATTGCGTATGCAAACCTATCACAGAGTTTGCTTTCAAGTATCATCTGAAAACATTTTGAAGAAGAGTCCATGTGAAATGTAATAACCTTGTCTGAAGTTTCAAAGAGTAGAAGAAGAAAGGAGGAAGGCTCTATTTGCTATTTATTGCGAGCACTCCAGGGCTATTCTTTGGCATCAACGTGGAGTCCGGGTATTTTTTAATGAGAACGTGAAGTCAATTGACTGGAAGGTTCTGTTTCCAGCAGAGGAGCTGGCCAGAGTCAATGAGCGCCCTACAATCGTCAGCACTTCTCTCGGGAGAGGTGAGGCAGGAGATTGAGACTGCGGGGGAACAGATGAGGACAAGCTGAGAAAAGCACGGACTCTAACACACCTTGGAGAACCCAAAGACCTTGGACATCGCCTCTGGTGGCCAGGGTTTTCGGAGGTGCTGGCCTGGCCATCTTTGCTCTGTGTCTCTCACCGTGTGTCAGATCTCTGCACTCACAGATGCTAGGCCCTCAGAGCGGCTGCAGGAGCTCCGCATGGAGGTAGAGGGCAAACTCCTGCATGCGCTGGCCCGGCTGAGGAGCTGCACACAAAGGAACCCCGGTCAGCCTGGCTGGAAGGTGAGTCTGCTTGATCTATGATGACACTCCCGGAGGGCATCGTGGTTTCCTGAGCTCACGCTGCACCTACACCTACAGCAGCGACTTGGGTTCACAGCTACAAGTTCTAAACTGGTCTATCCCTTTACATCACGTTTAGATGCTCAGAGTGTGCTACATTCAGGCAATTTAACTTTCAGGTAATCCTTAAAACATAAAGAATGTCTCCTATTTATTTTTTTCCTGTCTTTTTTTTTTTTTTTGGTAACGGGGATTGAACTCATGACTGTGCGCTTGCAAGGCAGGCGCTTATGCAGCTGAGCAAAATCCCCAGCTGAATGTCCCCTGTTGATGAGAGTATCCAACTTTATTTTTACTTTACCTTTTCAGTTTTCATGCTTTATTAGTGCATGTTTGCAGTGCATAATGATCACATGCCTTGTGGGGAATTGGGACACATGCGTAAGGTATCTCAGTGCTGTTTCATGCTCTTCCTTTCCCTCCCTTCCTCCCTCCATCTCTTGATCTGCTTCCCATTTGCAAAAGATCTCTCTCTCTCTCTCTCCTACTGTCTTTTCTTTGAAGGATATTTGGAGCTTCTCACATAAGAGAAACCAAGTGATACTGAAACCCATGTGTCTTATTCCACCTAACGAAATGATCTCCTTTTTCCTACAGATGACTCAGGCCAACTGTCTTTATGGTAGTGCAGTCCTCAGTTGTGTACAAAGACCACATTTGCTTTATCCTTTCATCTATTGTTGGGCTCTTCCAGGATTTAGCTGTTATAAATTGTGCGGCTATAAATGTGCCTTTGCATGCATCACTGCAGTATGACAGCTTTAACACTTTTTGGAAGATACCTTGAAGGGGAGTAGCTGGATGAAATGGAATTTCTAGTTTTACTTTTTCAAGGAATCTCCACACTGATTTCCAGAGGGGCCATATTCCAACAATATAGAGGGGTTCCCCTTACCTGAACATCATCGGTATTTCTTATTATTTTGTCTCTGAATGATACCCTTCTTTCTAGGGTAAGGCAGGGAATCTCAGCATTGTTTTAATTTGCATTTCTCTAATGACCAGTGGTGTTGAACACTTCTTCATGTACATTTGGCCCATTTGCAGGTAGTTAATTTAAGAACAGCCTTAGAATTTCCTCCATCCAATGGAGAGAGAAAACCCAGTATAGTTTCTAGGAACTAGATCACAAAATTAAGTCTCCTTGAAAAAAAAAAAAAACAAAAAAACAAAAAGATAAAGATCCGAGTGGTTACACACATCACAGTCTCCATGAACCCGCACTGAAATAAGCAGGGCATAGGCCACGGGGCCGTTTCAGAGTGGGGCTTTTTTCACAGGAAAACGGCCAGATCCACCACGGAGGACATAACTCTTAGCCGGTGACAGCGCCTCATTCACAGCGGCGGGATGGATGGTGCATGCAGCCAGCGTGCCAAGCAGCACAGGACTGGGAGGATGCGGGCCTCTAATGGTGAACTGAGATCATCGCCCAGGACACTTGGGGACCACATAAGGGACACTCTGTTTGCTCTCTGGGAGCTGCAGTTCATTTGCACTAACTGCAGGCCCGGTGGCCTGGAGAAGGCGGCTCTGTGTGCACACACTGTATTCCCTTTGTTGGCGAAGGTAGCTCTCACGGGCCCCATTGCTCCTGGCATTGTGTATGTGTGTGTGTGTGTGTGTGAATGCACAGATGCACAGAGAGATTCCACTAGTTTTAAAATATATGTGCATTTCTAATACTTTGCATGAGGCTTACTTCCAGGTGATGATAGAAAGCTCCAAGATAATACTGAATTACTTTCTGGGAAAGTTTAGCAGATAACTCAGGAAAGAAAAGACATCCGAGAAAGCTTCCTCTAAGCACTATGGTTTAAGGGATTTTGCTTTTCTAAACCTGAATTCAACCTGAAAAACTAGTCTATTTAGCTATTATGAACCATCTACCTATTTTTTGATATTTTCAAAATTAAGAAGGTTGAGTAACACTTATATCTCACAGTATTTTTTTAAAAATGCATTTTTGTATACTTTATACAACTTTCAAAAGAACACAGGCTCAAACTTAGGAAACACTACATCAAAGACACTGAATAGTGTAAAATGATCTGGAAAAAAATGAATCCTGTTGATTCAGTACCACTTTGATATTCTCTCAGTTAGTTACAACTGACCAAAATGTAAGGCTTTGCCAAGAACTTGAAATATTAAGAAACATGCTAATCACCGAGAAAAACAGATTGGGAAACGCAGCCCTGGTCAGGGAGGGGGCACGGGCATGTGATAAAGAGTTTCCCTCAAGTTCCAGCTGAATAATAAAACACCCCCAGATGAGAGGAAAGTGTGAATTCCGGTCTTGTAATTCAGCAATGGTGAGTTGCAAATTTCTGTCATGGTAGTAAACAGGTAATTCCTATGGGGTGTTTTTTTTTAAATGTTATTGGATTTAGAATAAAAGAAGAGAGGATTCAGCTGAGGGAACAGCGTGATCAGACAGGTGGAAAGGTTTTGAGTGTGACATGTGCACAAGACCAGGGAGTTGATGGAGGGACTTGTGACAGCCAAAGTTAACAGAAACGTTTCGGTCAAACGAAGGAGGCCCTGAGCCACTGCCCAGGAAGCTCAAAGCAGACAGCACAGGCTCATTCAAGGCTGGAGAAGGGGAGCTGGGGAGCGTGGGTCCCTTGGAGAACGAGATACGGTAATCTGGGAGGATGAGAGGTGGAGGGCTGGGGTCCACCAGGGAACCGTGGTCCACAAGTGTGTGGCAAGGCTGTGTTGCAGGCTGCGGCAGGGATACCTGGAAGGGAAGGATGCAAGCTAAGGGTTCAGGCATTATTGGGGTCTCTTAACAAATATCCAGCCCAAGGAGGAAAAAAGAAAAGACATCTCTGGGTGCAGAGAAGAATTAGAGAGTTTGGATGAGAACTCTACGAGCAAGGTTGGCCTGTTTGGTGGGAGCAGGAGCATTTAAGTGAAATGGGCTGCGTTTCAGTTGGTTCACAGAGCTGTCCAGGGACAGTCATTAGAAAAAGGCCCTGGATTGTAGAAGACAAAGTAAATCTGGGCTGCAGGTAACTCTATGGAAACCACAAGGCAGGCTGTTAGCTGAAACAAGACACAAGGATAAAGATGCACAAACACAGCTAAGATCCATGGCAGGAAAGGTTTCTGGGGGTAGAAATTTTAAACATTGTTTTTAAGATGGACTGTAACATGGAGGGCAAACCCTTTAGAGCTTTCAGTGATAATAAACAGCCTGCTACGGGCATGTGTGCCATAGTTACTACCACCGCTCTGTAAGATGATGGAAGCTGTAACATCCTTGCAAACACCATGACTAACACCACTGCTGTGAACCCAGGAAAGACAAAGATGGTACAATGTGGATTATATACCCTGGGCTGCAGAATCGCTGTTTACCTCATGCAGGTGAGAAATCACTTTGTCCTCCGCATGGCTGATGGCCAGGGCCATGTGTTGGGGATTAAGTTTACTGGATTCAAACCCTAACTGGTACTAAAGGAACTGAACTCTTACTTAAGTACCTTAAGCTACATTTTGGTATCTCATTCATAAAATAATTATATTATTAACATGAGATTACAGAGATATGCATCAGGTGCCTGAGTCATTTTATGCCGTCATCAAGGGACTGCTGCCAGTACTATTTATTTTAGTTGCATAGTTTTTATCATTGACAAGGGCAGTACTGCATTTCTAAATGATATCTATCTAAATTTCCATCACTAAGGTGAGGTATGACAGAAAGAAAACTAGTTCTGACCTAAGACTGAAGAGGAATTAGCATGCAGTTTTCCTAGGTACCATGAGCTAAATCCAAGTGTTTCACATATTTTTGAGCTACATGAGGGAACCCTACCCGTAATGAATATTAACATCTTACATGGAATCTCAGTGATATAGTTTTAAATATAAACTATGGTACAAATGAGAGAAGATGAAGAAAATAGGTAAAAGTGGTAAATTGATAAAGCATTTAAAACTTTTATTTACAAAAAACAGTTCCTTTCAGTAAAGTACATAAGGAACCAAATTTAGGCTGGATGCTTACATACACAGAGAATATAATGCAAACCGGGAATTGTTTTAAATCCATAGAGGGAAATAAATTCACTTGTATTCTATTTCCAAAGATGAAAGCACTAAGAAGTTTTTGGTGAGTAGATATCTATAGCACTACTTTTATAGGTAGGATAATGGTCATTTGTGCATGTATCACTGATACATAGATTTATGCTTATATTTATATGGGCTTAGAATAGCACAATAGCTAGGAACATGAGTTCTGGATCCAGAGTTCCTCTGTGTTACTTTCAACTACTTGGTAAATTATTTAACTTTAATACATCTCAGTTTCTTAATTAGCAGACTAGTTCCTAGTTAATGGGACAGTTGAAAAAGATAATGAACTGCTTTTTATAGTGAGGTCAAATAGTTCCCAATACATGGTAAACATTCAACATAATCTCATTATTATCTTGTTCATTACTATTATCAATACTTTTTAGCAATAAAATTAGTACAGTCTTCTCAATCTCCAAATGTGTCCCACTGATGACAATGTCAGTTCACTGCATTAAAGTGTGAGATTTCTTGCATAGGTTATCAGTCAGCAGAGCAGTGGTGGCAAAAATACAAGCAACCGTTTTCTCAGGATTCACTAAAAGCTGCAGTTGGTGAATTGCACAGGAAGAAAACACAATTTGTGTAGAAAACAAACAAAAATATTCCAAAGGTGGGTTGCTGAAAAATGCCTAAGAGGGAAGTTCAAAGAAATTTCTGATGTCTCAATTGGATAAACTTAATGAAAAAACAAAGACTTAAAAGATGGGGTGGTCAAAGATTTCTAGTGAGAGATGATGGGCCCATTTTCTGGTTTGGGGCTGTTCTTCTCATCTTTGGACACTGGGTAAGGAGTGACCTAATCACCTTTCTCATCCTCAGCAACAGGGAAGAAACAGACATTTAAAGGTCATGCACCCAGCCAGGCTGTCAGAGCCCCTGAGAGTGGCATTCTGGACAGGTCAACTGTTCACCTGCTCAGGCTGAGAGGTCCAGAGACAGTCACCTGGCCAGGGATTGTCTACAAGAGCTCAGTTCAGACCATGTTCTCTGGGGGCTGCCAAAACCTCCCAGCCACGAACCACGCCACCCTCATGTCAGAGGTACAGACAGGAATAGGATTTCTGGTACACTATCCTCCTGCCTCTTGGGTAAATAAGTTGCTAGTTTAAGAGGAGGCTGAAGCAAGATGATCAGAAGTTCAAAGTCAGCCTGGGAAACTTAATGAGATCTCGTCTCAAAAAAAAAAAAATTGTGAACCAAAAACACGTTCATTTTCTTTGTGTAGCAGAGTTAAAAATGGCTAGGAGTGTAGTTCAGTGGTAAAGCATTTGCCAGGCCCTGAATTCCATCCACAGCACCAAGAAAGAAAGAAAGAAACAGCCAAGCAAGAAGGGAAGGGAAGGGAAGGAAAGAGAAGAGAAGGGAAGGGAAGGGAAGGGAGAAATTAGCAAAAGAAACAGAAATTGAAATCAATCATCTGGGCTTAGCTTGTGGATTCATTTCACATTTGGACCCGGTGGTGTGAGCCTGCAGAAAGTGCTGTGCTGTAGTCTCTCTCCTAACCTCTGCTTCCTTAGAGGTTACTTCTTCAATTCACAGGGATGTTTTACTTCTTAACATCAAAGATAAACTACAAAAACTATGTGTTGTAAATTTAAATTAATTTCAGTTACATCATGAAAAGCAAATATTTTGACAGATACTTTAGAATCAAAGGAAGAGGAAGGTGACAAATCACTCCAACACTGTGTAACAGCCTGGTCACAGGAACGACTTACCGTGATTTTTGCATTTGTGTTGAGCAATCTGTGCTGCTCCATGGAGGGAATGCTTTTTTACCCAGGTGTGCTCCCGGGTAATCAAAATGAAGCTGCCTTTTAAGGTTTTACATCTTGATGGGCACAGACTAGACTTGGTCTCCTGAGGTTCACTTTTATGTTCAGTGAACCCTTTTCACAAGTGTTTTGAAAAACGGAGATGAAAAGCTTGCAAAGCTTTGCTTTGATAAAAATAATTGAGCCATGAAATTCAAATATTAGGTCAGTAGAGAAGCAGCACAGTGAAAAATAAAAAAAATACAGATATCAAAATAATAGCAAGAAGTGTCTGATGAATAATGTGTACTCAAGGTATATATGTTAGCATATTTTTCCAGCGCTCTAACACAGCTCTAGATTTTTAAGGCTGGCTGATTTACAACTACGAAAAAGTAACTAAGTAAATAAAAATTTTGAAAACTTATTTCATGAGGCTCAGAGAATTGCATGATGTTTCTGTTTGTTTTGGTAACATTTACTAATGAATAGTATTATTAATAAATTACTTTTGGAGTTCTATTAGTAATATGTGTAAGAAAAGAAGTAAAACCATACATAGCATTTCAAGAATATAGTTTCTTAAGCATTAATTGAAAAAACCTCACAAGTTTACATAATAATATTCATGAAATATAAAACCTTCTGGGAGCCATCAGTCATTTACTGAATCAACATCAATCACCATTAATTACCATTAGTCACCATTAGTCATATTATACAAGTGAAACTGAAAATTAAAGAAAATGAATGAATATAGTAGAATTAGAGCTACTAAATTGTATATGAGAGTCATGTCTTGTCCATTGGATACTACAATCTTTTTATCTAAAGATAATTGTAATATATTTGCACCTGAAAACCCAGATGCAGTGAACACACGCAGGCACACACACACACACATACACACACACTTTACATATATGTAAATGTTGACATCTGAACCAGCAAAGTGATGAGCCCACCAAGACCGTGAAGAACCAACCTGGTGTCACCACCACTCCACTGCCGTTGACCACAGGCCTCTCCTCTTCGTCCTCCTCAGGAGGCTCTATGCTGGCCTTCTCCATGTTGCCCACTGATTTGTTCCTCTTCCGCTTCCCTTCGGCGCTTGGAGTGGCTCCCGGAAGGACGTGGTCTGTTACATTTAGCAATAATGGTGCGGGTTCAGCTGGAGGCTTAGGGGTACCGTAGTAATTATCTGCGAATGACACCAAAACATTCCCGAGTCATTCTTTTTCCAACTGTGGACATGATTTGTACAGAATGGCAATTACATCAGTCAGTGCTTTTTGTATTTGTAGACATGCACGCAGATACACGTGGCTTTATGTCACACACACACACAATCTTTGTCATTTCTATTGCTTTTAGCTTCAGTACTTAAAGATATAGATGCTTCTCTTTTGGTACCATGTTGGTTATAAATAAAAATGCACTCTTGTACATTAATCCTAAATGATAGGTACACAGTTAATGTCAAAACTATTCAAAAATTTTTTGATAATGAGATCAGGGTGTAAACTTTTAAAAATGATTATGCTAAGACTGCAGGCAGTATTTGCTTTTGGGTTCTGTGGTTGTTGCTTGCCTCTCACACTGCTGTGGAGAAGCAAAACTCCTTGAGCTTTTCTCCAGTCTTCAGGGAGGAGGGCGGCTGTCCCGGCCCGACCGAGCTTCCTGGGTGCTCCG
Organism: Hydrochoerus hydrochaeris; assembly: GCA_004027455.1. NCBI lineage: Eukaryota > Metazoa > Chordata > Mammalia > Rodentia > Hydrochaeridae > Hydrochoerus > Hydrochoerus hydrochaeris. The sequence goes on along the minus strand of PVLA01011483.1, from coordinate 37,807 downwards.
ATTCACTCCGTCCGTGGTGAGCTCCCAGGCAGGCCTGAGGCTGGCAGAGCGCTGCATCCCACCTCTCTCCAGGCTCTGTCCTCACACAAAGGGCTTTGGAACCCTGGGTCATGACGAAGGTGAAGTCAATGCACCAGGAAGAATGTCCTAAACCACAAAGCCGTGGGTCATCACCATGGTGTGGGCTCAAGCTGCCACGGGGAACCCAGTTCTGAAGGCGGCCACATCCCAGGTGCTGACACTCCTTTTCCTAGAGCCTCATGGTTGTCATGGTGATTTGAGAAGAAAAATAAACCCTGTACTTTGGAAAATTGCTCCTACAGACGTAGTACTTTCCTTTCTTGACAGAAGTCCCCAAAGTGGATGATGCCAACTTGGCAGGTTGCTAATCTGATTTAGAGCATTTCAAAAAAATCAAATCTTTATATGTCCAGGTCAGATTCTGAACAAACAAAAATTGCTACTTGCCCCCTAGAAATTGATGAACCCCAGAATTCTGAAGGGCGAGAGAACTCTCCTTGCCATGTCTTCTGTGGAACCCTACCGCATACTTCTTGTCTAATAAACATTGTCCAAGCTAGTAAATCACCACTGAGCAGCTCACTGAATATCACTTTAAGTAGCATTTTGAGATCTTTAATCCCTTTAAATACACATAGTACTAACAAAAACGGATCACACTTTAGTCATTTTCCTTGTTTGTCTTTTGAGTTTCAAATATTCCTGGAATAGTCAACTTTATATTAATTATAAAAAGTACATAGCACAGGTCAAGGTAAGATATAAATTAATAGATCCTGTTGAATTCATATTATTAATTACACTTTTTTGTGTAGTGGGATTTTAAATTATACAGCAATATTTTTCTTCCATATGAATTACAAAATTAATATATCAGGGTAAGTTTTGGATGTAAAACTGTACAAATCATAAGGTAAGACATTATAATCATCTTCATTAGCAAAAATAGCAGCTTAAGCAAGGATACAAATGAACTATGCCATTACTAGATTTGAGAAATATAATGATGGGAAATAAGCTGTTATGTCAAACTAACATTTTTACCCTGCTGCCTAAGGAACACCTAGACTACCTTTGGAAGGACCAGCCCAGCAGTCACTTAGCTAAGCATTGTCTCTCTGATACAAGTGTGTACAAATCCATATACAAGAGAAAATGTGCCTTTTCAGAAACATGCTTTTTTTGGTACCAGGGATTGAACTCATGACCTTGTGCTTGCCAGGCAGGCACTTGTGCCGTTGAGCTAAATCCCTGGTCACAGAAACATGTTTTCAGGACAAAATAAACACTCTACTGTTTTAAAATATAACTTGGAAATATTTTCCCACTAAGAATGCAATGCCTCTATGCAATACTGTGCCAGGATGTAGTAAATGTCAAATCTCAAAAAAAACCCCAAAACAACACCACTGTCTACAGTGAAATGTGATGTTCAAGAGCACAGACAGTGGAGACCGAGTTAAACCTGACTTTGAACCCTGAGCAACTGATTCAGTTCCCGTGTGCTGCTGTCCTGGGACTCCAGACAGCGAGGGACCCACAGCCTGGGCACAGTGCTGCGTGTCTGTCGTCCCAGGGCTTGGAGGCTGAGGCGAGAGGTTGGCTCCAGAGCAAGAGCTGCAAACCCAAGAGGGTGCCATACTGTGACCCCATCTCAATGATAATAACTTTTTTTTAAGTGACCATAACAACTATTACTATTATTGACAGACCCACCACCATAGTTCACCAGGCTGGACCCGTAATAGGCATTTCACACACGCAGTCCTGTATCAGGTGGGAATTAGAGTAGCTGTTGGCCAGGATGCCTTTGCAGAGGTCAATGACAACATAGGGACAAATGGCCCGATGTGCCTGGGTGTGATGCCCATGGCCTGTGGACTCTCTTGGCATTTATTCATCTCTAAACAGCATGAAGTCATTTTGCTGCTGCACTTAAGAAAACAGAAGCCCAAAGGAATTCAACTGTCTCCCTGTATCTCAAACGAGGCAAGTAAAAAATTGAAGGAGTCACACAATTTCCAGGTGACTCAGAAATATATGAAAGGACTTTATTTAAAGCCAATCAACGAGCACAAACTATCAGTTTAGAAAGACAAAGGCAACATGGCTAGCAAATCCCACAACAGAGACACTGGAGGTGATTTCCCCTAACTCTTCTGGGGGGAATGGGACAAAACGGGCTTTTCTAGAGCACTTTTCACTGAAGATGCTTGTAAGGAACGACCTACACACTGGGACTGTCATGTAACTTTAATGTCAAATCCCACTCATGTACTATGGCCTCAGATAGCTAAATCATCTCAGCATCACCTATAAACTCACACAGTCTCACTTTTAGTTAGTGTCTGGAAAATAGATGTGGCAATTACTTGGGGAGCCCCAACCTGTCACTCAGTTCTAATTGTTGTTGTTGCTGTTGTTGCTGTTTGTTCCATAAAGGTGTGGCTAGGAAAGAGTCGGTCGGGGTGGTTACACTCATGCCTAACATTTTAAAAATGGAAATGCTTTTAGAAATTTGAACAGAACAAATAGTCTAAACTCTCAATAATTTATAATAATACTAATAAAACCATGTAGAAAGTGCCCACTGTCGCTGCACAGTGCCATCTTCAGTGACGGCCAAGGGTGAGGGTCAGTGACCGATTGCACTGTTAGGAACTCAGCCCTCCCAGCCAAGCCCTTGCCAGCCTAACACCAGCCCCTCCCCATGGCACCCCCAAAAGATGAGAACGTCTGAGTAACTTTTTATTGCTGTGTTGGAAAGCCACGGCAGAATGATGCCTGTGTTTTCTCATATTTGGAAAAATAAAGTTTTTATAAAATTCTTCATCACAGTTTAATTTTTGCATTCTAAAAACAATTTAGTATTCGGGTGCGTGTGTAGAACATCCCATGGCGGGGCTGGCAGTGGTACAGAACATGTCCTGGCTCTTTTTATCTGCACCCCTCATCTTTGGTCCCCTTCTATTTTGCAAAAGACCTCTCTCCCAGGTTCCTGTATGTATCTGTCATTTTGTTCATATTTATATTTTGGGCTTCTCATATAAAACAAATGGATAAAGGAAGTATATCATCTCAGTTTTTTACAATATTGTTTCATCTTCCCAAGACTTTTGACGTTTGATGTTGATGGTAAGGCCAAAGGAGGGGGAAGGAATAGGAAACGAGGTCGATGAGTTTTTAAATATTCCTCTTTTATATCTCCGGTTTTGTTGGACAGATGCCAAAAGAGTATTTCCTGAAATGCACCATATTCTTTATGATTTTCAGTTCTGATGTTATGACAATTAGTAGGAAATAGTGATGACTAATTTTAGATATGAGGAAATATAAAAGTGCTAGTAGCAAGAACCTTAAATGCATTCACTTGTAACACTCAATCTCTAAACAAATCCGTTTTCATGATCAAAATGTAACTGATTAGCTCACTACTCAGTATTGAGACGCTGATTCAGTCCTCTTAGTGTGTAACAGTCTGTGCGGGTTTTACCTCAAATAACCACAGATCACTCCATATGGCACCCGCTGAAGACAGGATTTATACGTAAAAGTATCTGTCCTCAGGATACCTCAGAGATTAAATTCATGATCCCATTCCCCCGTCTTCTCACTCACTGCTTTATTTTCACCTTGGTGGTCAAAAAGAATCAATTTGAAATAAAGGTTCAGTAAAGGTGCTATGCGGACTACAGACAATGCTCAGGTATGTGTGTACCTCAGCTCACCCCTGGTTCCCCTGAGAGCTTGAGGATATGACCTTGTGGTGGGACAATGGGTGGCAAAATGTAAGTGGGTGAGAATTAGATGCATTCTTTTTTCTTTCCCGCAAGTAGTTTGCTACTTGGCCCTCTTAATGGTACTTGTGCAATTTGTCTCTGACATTAAACAGAGAAGCAATTCATTTTCAGACCCAATCATAATTAATGTGTTAGAAAACCTGCCAGAGCATGGGTAAACAATCATTTTAATCCACATCAGAGATTTAAATTAGTATTACTAGAGATGGATGCAACACGAGAGGATCCTAAATTCAAACTTTAAAACTTGTTTCATAGATTAAATGGCTAGTAATGGCTTAAAACAGTGAAAACCCACCCCAGCTCATGTCAGACATGCCGAGAATCACAGCCTATAGTTAGTAAATTAGAAGTTCTGCAAGTTCCAAGAAAAAGTGAGTAAACAGAAGCCAGAAAATTTCTACTTTTCTAAAATTGCACTCCCTCTCAGAGAATAAGCCACGGGCTCATTTCAGAATGCGTTTGTCAAATGAATTTTGAAGTTATTTTTGTAAGTAGCTCTAATGCTTAAATGTGGTCTGGACTGAAAAAAAAAATCCAACATATGATTTCCTCATCATGTCATTAGTAGTCAGTAGCTTGAAACTGAGACGCAGAAACTCCCTAATGTCAAAAAGATAAGGCCCTTTCCTTTTGTGGCAAAAATTACTGAACTCATTTGTGCCAGAAATAGGAAATACATTGAAAATAGTGTTTGTGACTAGTACTTATACTGGAAAAAAGTAGCTGAGTCTTTGAAAATTCAGTGTTCTGCATAGCTTTCACAATGTGCACAACTGCACCCCAAAATGGGAACATTTGTTTTTCCCATGTGGAGTTGAACTATTCTGTAGCCAACCAAACCAAAGAACTTCCAATTGATTTAAAATCACATTAGTGTTGCTTTTGCAACAGTTTGTTCCCAGTGATATCCATGCTGAAGGTCACTGTGTCAGCCTCTTCATCAGTACCCTACAGAAAGTCACAGGACTTGTTCAATTTGATTACTGTTTTCCAAAAGCTGTTTGCAAGTGCTCCATGGTCATTCTGTCTGAATATTCACATATATGTGCGAGCCAATGTGGACAGGCATAGGACAAATCTATGCTAAATGCAACTACCCATGTCTGGGCGGGGAAGGGGGTTTGTTCACATAAAGGAAATCAAAAAGTCTTCCCATCAAGGGTTATCAGAAAAGTCCAGAATTTTTCCATCTGCACCATATATAAAGAAATTACTCAAGGAATTTCTCAATCGAACACCGAGAAGGAACATGTGATTGTCAGTGTCGAACATGCCCCTGCTTTCAAAATAAAACATTTGAATATTCATTCTTATGATAACATAAAAAATTTAAAAGCCTGATTCACAAGAACATCATATTCAAATAAATTCCTTAAAAGAGTACCACTTAGCAAAAATAGTGTGAGCCACAAAAGCCATTTTAAGTTTTCTAGTTATCCTGATTGAAAAAGAAGTTGACATACTTTTAAGGACATATTGAAAATATTTTCTTTTTGATACATAATTAATATAGAACTTTTACTTTTTATGTTCAACTCTTGAAGCTCAGTGCATGGTCTGCAGTCACAGCACAGTGTCACCTGGACAAGCCCCACCTCCCATGCTTAGGAGCCCTAGGACGGTCGCGACCACAACCGCTGACAGCACAGCCTTAGAAAATCTCATCAAATAACACTTGGGACACTGTGCCATCATCTGAGTAGCTCACTTTCCTCCTAAATAATCCATGCGAAAATCTCTGCTTTGGAATGACTGAGAACACCAAGAACACAGCAAGGCAACACTCTGCTGACTGTGTCAGCGGCTCCTGTTGGCCGCTCTGCTCTGCAGAGCACCTGTGAAATGTTGTCACACGTCTGGTGGGTGAGCATACCTCAGAGGCTCTCTTTCTCCCCACTTCTTGATCCTCTCATTTTATCATGTCATGAAAATTCTACTTTTAACTTTATTATCAAGATCTGGGTTAGAAGGTGAAAAAAAATGAATGCTGTTTCCAGTAAATAATGTAAGTAAGGACTTGTGCGAGAACCTATTCTTGGGCTTAGGGTTGGGACTTCACGGTTAGTCCTAAGTCATGGAGAGAGGAATTGTTAACTGGTGGCAGTAGAGGGGCCAGAGAAATGCATACTGTCACCCTTCCCTCTCCTGTCTCCTCCTAGTGGCAGGTTTTTACTTGACCTCCAGGAGTTCAGTACCAGTGTTTCATAATCCCCTCTCTGTAGTCTCAAACTGTCACACCCCAGGCTCACAATGATTCTAGTTTTCCTTCTCTTCCGTGGATTATATGTGCCTCATTTCCAATTTCCTATTGTTCTTACCAAGCTACAGGGTTGCCACTGATAAACTAATTTAAATGAGATGTACATGACTTAAATCAGCTTAGTAGGTGCTCTATAATGCTTGCAGTAAAGCAGGACCTCAGATCCTAACCAAAAGGATACTAATAGACTTTGGAAAGTAACTAGCCAATTAATAGGGAAATGTATTTTTCAGAAGGCCTTTTGGTGCTCCTCAAATCACAACACAAGTGTTATCCTGGGTAGTCAGGGCACCTGGTAGAGTAGATATGAGACCTTCTTCCCTCAGGGAACCAAAAAAAAAAAAAAAAAAAGCCAATGTAAATATTTTTGGAAAAAAAATATGGAGGAAAAAGACACAAAATGCCCATTAGTAACAAATTTATAAGTCTACTTTTCAGTGTAAACCCTTTTCATTTATGTTTGTAAGATATGTACTAACATTTTAAATTGTATTAAATTATCCCCATTCATTGCTGCATAAATAGAAGTGAAATTTCAGTGAATTTATGAATGGACCTTGCACAAAGCTTAGTGGATCCCAATGATAGCCATTGCAATTACATTTACTTCTTCAAAACATGTTAAAAAAAAAAACAAACCTGAACCTTTCAAGGACAATATTAGGTTTCTCACCTAACATTTATGGCTTGTCATATAACTTCCTTCTCCCAAGGTGCTATTAAATATGATACTAAAATTTACTAAGATATTCAGGAGACCCATAAGGCTTTCTCTTTGACATTGCCTTGCAAGTACAATACCCAGAGATATTTCTGATTAATCATAATTTGACTGCTGCTTAATAACTAAACAAATTTGCAAACTACTGAGTCTCCAATTCCCAGCTCTTAATAAAGTTGGAAAAATAATAAAAATGAATTTTATTTCTAGCTGGAGAATTTGTGTGCTAGATTTTACCAGATTTTGCATAACAGAAAGAGCTGTGCACAAGGTGACATGATCAGCATTCTAATCTATGCTGGCCTCCTACGTGACCTTGGGTTAGACATCAATTCCTCAGAATCCTACTTTCTTTACGTGTGAAGTTACACAACTGAACCTATCTCTAAAGTACTTCTCATGTCCAAAACTTTATACCGAAAAAAATTTTAAAATGTAATGCGTCATATCAGAAAGTTCTGAATTGACAATGAATAGGAAAATCATGATAAACTAAAAGCAAAAATTTCAATTACTTAAGAGCCTAGACTCATTTGCTTTCCTGATATAAACGTAGGGAACATCATTTGACTAAATCTTTATATTCCTGTGTACAGTCACTTCTGGGAAAGTGGCTGGAGGTTTTATTCCAACTTCTTATTCCAACCCTTTAGTTTTCCCTCAGCTCCTGGTGAATTAGAGACGGCCTAAGTATATCTTCCTTGGGATGGAAACCATGATTACCTTGTGAAAGGCCATATAGAAAACATTTCAACTTTATTTTTAGACTATGTGACGATTTAAAAGTTCCTGATTTATTTTTAGAGTCAACATTTTTTTATCATCTTGTGATCTTTGAGACACAACCTAAATGCTAGTGTAATTGGAAGCAATTTAGGTGTAAGAAGTACTAATTTGTAACCAGGAACATGAATGACCAATGCAAAAAAGCTAAATAACAATTTCTAGTATCTAACCAAAAGTCTTCATGATGCTAGCAAGTCTTGAATAATCCAGTTCCGTATGTGAAGCACTATGCATACTACCTTTATAAATCAAACTCATGATACAGACAACTCCATCAGAACTAATAGTATTTCACATATCAGGCTCCAAGAACTAACTGATAATTATTTAAATAGGTATATTTTATTGAGGTACTTATTTATTTGGTCCTCAAGTTTTTAGCTACAACTCTGCCTTGCATATTATTATTCTCATTTCACAACAAATTATTAAAGTTCCACAAATAAAATTTATTGCAAAAAAAGATACTGAATAGATGAGAAAAGAGACCACTGAGGTAGAAAATGTGGATCCAAAAAACAAATGACCAGAAAAATAATGAAAAGAAGGTAAAAACAGTAAGTAGGAGGAAAAGGAAGAGAGGCTATATGGCGCGGGAAGGAGCAGAGCTCCCGCGTGATCCTGGGGTGACATATCTGCCCCCCACACCACACATACTCGGCCGGCTGTGATCAGCTGCTGTCCAGGAAGGGGACAGACCTGTGGTATCCAATATGGAGGCCATGTGCTATGTGTGACTTTGAAGGATTTCAAATACAAGTGAAGATGAAGATGTGTTGTAAGGACAAGAGCCACACCAAGCTTCAAAGACTTATCTAAAAAATAATTTTAAAAAAGAGCAAAACAGCCCAGTAACCATTTTTAAGCTGATTACGCATCACGATAGTTCAGTTGCATAATAGCAAAATTTCTAAACTTTTTCCATAAAAGGGAAAACTAGATAAGTGGCCAGTCACCAGCAGCAGCTCACGACGTATACCACAGGGTGAGTGAGGTGTGGTCAGAGCTGGCAGGTCTAGGGCAGCAGCAGACACCGGGTAGAGGAGACCTGAGGCTGAGAGGCTGAGGACTCAGGGCGCCAGCCCCTCCACGGTGACCAATCGGAGAAGAGCCGAGTGACCCAGGGGAGGATGGTATCCACCCAGCCACCCTGCCTGTCACTGTGCACCTGCTGCATAAGCGTCTGCTACACGCCAGCCATGGATTCTCTCAAAGTACAATGGAGACCAAACACACATGGTCCTCCTCGAAGGACCTTCTGCTGAGGGAGGTGGCCATCAATCACTTAGCAAACACACACCATCATCGACCACACACATTACAGACTCTGATAATGTCACGTGAGGGTGTTTTTGAGAACCCTGAAAAGAATTCACATCTGTCCTACCCAGCAAAAAGTGAAATGATGATAGAACATTCCGCCCCCTCCCTTCATCTGGTCCCAAATACTTCTAGATCAATACAGATCTTCAGGAGACACAAGTGGCTTTCCAAACAGTAGGAAACAAAATCCCTCCATCGGTCCTTCAGCTTCTGCCAAGTACTTTTCTGTAGGCCAAATGCCTAAATTGCACATAAGTCAGTATTTGTGCACATATGTTTTCTTTGTCCTCCTAAATATATAAACCATGTTTCTTATAAAAAGCTCATAAAAAGTTTCTGCTAACTGGCTTCCCATCTGTCAGCCTAATGTGACACAGTCTCTTTTTTTTTGTCATTTTGAGACAGTTTCTTGCTATGCAGTTTGGGCTGGTCTTGAGCTCACTTTGTAGCCCAAGCTGGTCTCAAACTCACGACCCTCCTGCCTCAGCCTCTCGAGTGCTGGGATTTCAGGAATGCACTTCCACGCCAGGTGACACATAATCTTTATTGCAAACATTCTCGTATTTCTCTAACCCAAGAACCATGCAGTTTGCAATCTGAAGTTTGCTTTTTGATGATATAAAGCTGTTATGTGGTGTGCCAACTCCACGCAAGGAGCCTCGAACTTCCATCCTGAAAACACATGCTATAAAAGGGAACCTGCATGGAGCAGAGTGGAGTTGGTTTGTCCTTAAATTAAAAAAACAAAAACAAAAACAAAACAAAACTAAACCGCAACTAAAGATAGAGCTGACAGCGACCCCGAGCTGATGATTGGCCTTCTCCTGTGGATACCACTGAGAGGTGGGCTGCGATTCCAGAGGCAGCAGTGTAGCCTGCGACTTCTTGCTTCTGATGGGGACAGGGAGTGGCATCAGGGACAAAGCTGTTTCCCCAGGGAGGGGATGTCCAAACTGAGAGGAGAGGAGTAAAGTGAAGGTCTTGGGGTACTGGAGGGAAAAGCGCTCAAGGCCAACGGCAAAGTCTGCAAAACCTTAAATGTGGAGTAACAATAGTTCTCTGGGAGAACTCAAAGGAGAGTGTGAGCCGCCAGAACCCTGGCGAGTGTGGAGGCTAGAGGTCACCCGGTGCTCTCCTGCTCAGAGACACAGGTCTGTTTCCTGCAAGTCCAAGGGTGCCATTGCAGGTTTTCTGTTGAGTTAGCTCACCAGGGGCAGCGTGGGGAAGGCACTGGGGGCACAGCCTTGAGGTCCCTGAGGGCTGGGCTGCGGCTTGGGCCGGTGCGCGGTGATGGCAGTGGAGACAGTGGCGCTCAGAATCAAAGGAAGACAGCCACAAGAGGAAGGCGCTTAGGCGGAGGCTGGCACTAGCCACTGAGTGCTGGAGGAGCTGGAGGCTTTCTTGTGACGACCTCCTCTTCTTTGTCTTGGGAACAGGACCGATCTACATTTGCCCCAGTGCTCAGAATTTCCTGGCGAGATAGCTGCAGAGTTCCCTCAGTCTGTCTTTCCCCAAGAATCACCTTCTACAAAGATCTTTGCAGAGATCCGGGTACCCGTGAGTGGCCCTGCCGCAGTTTATTTATGTCTCTTCTTACAGCCCTTCCCATTTTCATCATTTGTTTAATGTCTTCAATTATTTGTTTAATGTGTGGCTCTCAACTTTTAGCTTCTGCCAAGGAGCCATTTGTCCCTAGGCTGTGTTTCCCCAGCCTCTACCATAGCACAGGCTCAGTCGGGGCTGAGTAAGTGCTGAGTTCCTGCGTGGGGGAGGCTGCGCACATCCTGCCGAGAAATGCGCAGCTCTGCCCTCCACTTCCTGACTTCAGTGAGGACAGTGATTTGGGGAAAGTCCCTACTAGAGTGTCCGCTCTCAAAGAAAAGTTTTTAAAACAGCAGCTCATCAGGGAGCCCATTAGCAATGCAAATTCCCAGGCTCTGGGCTCCCACCTACTTAACCAGAACCTCTGGGCTTGGTCACTCTAAGCCACTGACAGGCATATCAATACCCAGACCCACTTTTGGGGATCGCTGCCTCCATGGGAGGTAGACCCATTAAATAAGTTAATCTTTTTTAAAGTCAAGCCAGAATAATGAGTCCGTAGCCTATTGTAGTATCCTTTATCATTCTGTCCTTAAATAATCTTTATAAAAACTTCAGTACAATGTAGTTATTCACAAGTGTTAAACTTCTGAGGTGGAAATCGTCTATGTTAGGGGTGTGCAAACGCTTTCTGCCAAGACAGAACAGATGCTCTGGGTTTTGTGAGGCATGCGGTCTTGTCTTGGCCACTCAGTTCTGCTCTTGTAGATGAAAGCTGCTATGGATCCGACCTAAATAACAAGTGTGGCTCTGTCCCAATGAAACATGATTTATCAATATTAAAATCTGAATTCATATGATTTTCATGTCTCACAGCTATCCTTCTTTTCATATTTTGAAATCATTTACAATTTTAAAGCCTTTATTACCCCGTGGGTTGTATGTATGTAACTAGGCAGTGGAGTGGACTGGTCCTCAGGTTGTGGTCATCACCCTTTCATCTAGGTAATCACAATTACTGACATGAAGTTTTTCAGGTACAAATACCCATTTGTTAATTGAGCACTTTATATGTGCCCATTAAATAAGCAATACAGGTAAAGCTCTCAGCTTCAAGGAACATGAGTCTAGAACTGAAAAGACATTAAAAATTGATTAAATGAATAAATGAGCTAAATAAAAGACAGAATCAGAAGAATGCTGTCAGAGAGAGAAGTACTTCAGACAGGGGTCAGGGAGGGAGAAAAACCCATCTGAGGAGATGCTGTTTAAATTGAGATGAAGTCCCCAGGAAACAGGAAACTTGTATGTACAGGGGCTGATGAAACTTCCCTTGACAGAAGCAGATTCATCTATGTAGAATTTCAGACTGGAAAGACAGGGAGGAAGCAGATCAGGCAGGGGCTTGTCAGTAAATTCGAGGAATCTGGGGGAAGTTTAACGCAGTGGCAGAACACGATGTGCTTTAATGGTATCAGAGATTATTCATTCTTGTTGGTCTGTTAGAAACAGATTTGGAGAGAGGCAAGAGATAGGAGGATGCTTTGGAGAACACGAGACATGTACGTGTGCAAAGGTGTGCACAATTTATAATCACGCATTAGGGATCATTAAGCCTTAGGGAAAATGGTTTCCTGGGCCCAAACAGGTAATCCTGTGATTCCTGAATTTCACAAACATATTCATCCGGAGATTATGACAAGTCTTTCGGAGCCTGATAGAATGCATTGGTGGCGAACCTACAGCACGTGTGCCACAGCAGGCTGTGTGTGTCACTGAAGGCCCTAAAAGGTTTGCCACTGCTGATAGAGTGGCCTGAGATCTAAATGCAGGACAAAATCTAGAAAAGGGTGAGAAAGCATCATGTAACATTACCCAGCAGCTCAACAACAGTGTTTTTCACATAAATGCGAAGAGTAAAAGGAAGCTTGGGCAGCTCTGAAGACCTCAGAAGCAAACAGGCTCTGACAGTGTACTTCCTCATGGCAACAGCCGGGCGGCCCAGCTGAGTCACAACATTTCTAGAAGCATCTATCTAATAACAGCACCCTGTTAGCAGGTCTGTCTGACTCGATAGCGAAAGGACAATTAAAATCGGCACTCAGGCTGTGACCACTTGATGTGGTAGGTTGGGATGTACTAAACATCATTTTTTAAAAAGGTATACTGTTAACGTTGAGGACATAAATGCTAATTAGAGTAATGACTTCACCCTGCAATTTCCTTTTTATGAGGCCATTTGGACCATGCTCTCCTCTCCATATAAAAGGCCAAATCCTTATTAATTTAGATGATTACCTCACAGGAATGAACAGTAAATGAAAACACAAGTCTGGCTCGCCATTCCCTTCCTGTCACCTCGTGTCACTACGACAGCGATTCCAGCATGAGAATATCGCAATATGTCTTCCAGACTGGCTTTTGTGTTTCTGCTCATCTCCAACAATCTCCTTATACTAGAAAAGCAAGCTGATCTCATAGTTAGAAGTTTCTCTTCCCCAAAAGATGAGCACTGATAAGTAATATCAACTTTTTAGTTCATATTTTTATAAATACTGGGAATCCATTACCACTAACTAAAGTAGATAAACATCCACGTATGGTTTGCATTCGTTACTTGAAACACTACTTAGCAGAGCAAAAGGACCCAAACAGAGCCTTATGCTGTTCTTTTCTGTTGAGGACTCACTTTCGTAAGTATGACCATGAGTTTCAGGAATCAATCAGCGCTTTGGGTCAGAGGCAGGATGCTGAGATTCATGAATTACAAATTTTTCCACAGAGCCTTTGACGGTTCCAGGGACTAGAGATGGAATATAAAACTTCTGACCTACAGGCCATCAGCTGCATTTGGGACCAACCTAGTAGGAACTAAAATTTTCAATACACAGTTGTTCAGCAACTGCCACAGAATGCATGTTGGTTAGAGCATCATTTCTAAGACAGGTGTCTATGTTGGAAAATTGTGATTCTCTGGTGGCCCCGGGGTATGATTTTAGATATGAGTTAAGATGCTGACTGGGGCTGGAGATTTAGTTCAGTGGCATAAGTGCCTGCCTTACAAGCATGCAGTCACGAGTTCGATCCCCAGTACTGATTTAAAAAAAAAAAAAAGACACTGACTGGAAGGAGTGACCCACTATCTTCTAGCTTTTATAAAATGATCTTTTTTAGATGCAAACAGTCAAATTTCTGAGCAATTAGGAAGGGTATTTGTCATTTGTAAGAGCTGGATACTTATATTTACTATAATCTCACCATATTTCTATGTTAATATTTAAGTAAGACATAGTAAATCGTAATGAGATTTTGCTTGTTTGTTTGTTTGTTTGTTTGTCTGAGACAGGGTCTCACTGTGCAGTTCAGGCTGCCCTTGAACTCACTTTGTAGCCCAGACTGGCCCCAAACTCACAGCAATCCACCTGCCTCAGCCTCCAAGTGCTGGGATGACAGGTGTGCACCACCATGCCCAGCCATCATGGGAAATTCTTAGAGAAGATCTTATAAAATTATCAAGGCTCTTCCTACTTAAAATGAGCTGCAGGCAAGTAGCCTTATCATTGCCTGGCCAGTAACCGAAGTCACAGACTCTGAAGTCCACCCGTGCACCCCAAGTTGGAACGTGCATTTGAACAAGATCCCCAGGCTGTTCAGAGAGGGAGGAGATCTCGGGCAGTGCAGGGTGTTTTCAGGACACGGGGGACAGCTGCTTCCCGAGCACACAGCTCAGTGAACATAAGCTGAGCACAGAACTGAAGATCCAAATGTTCATTCACTGCATCTTAATCTCATCATCTATCACAGTGGAACTTTGGTTCATGAGCTTAATTTGTCCTACAGTTTTGAAAAAAGGCAGCTGCCTTTGTGTTTGTGTGGGGAAGATGGCCACAGTTATGTTTGTCACTTGCAAACAAAAAGTTTGGCTAAATGCTTCTGTTTGTGATCCAAGTTGTTTGCAAATGAAAGCATTCATACACGGAAGTACCACTGTATCCTTCTGTGTCACTTAGCTTGACACATCGCCACTGTAAAATCACCTGTCAGGGATTATTTTACCAACCATTACAATGGAAGATCTGGGATCTAAACTCAGGATTCCTTTGGCATCCAATCCCGATTTTATCAATTTAATAAGGGAAACGAAATTATAAGCCTTCATCATCTTATGCTAAATTAGGTCATGCCTAATAAGCCTTCTCTCATGCAACACTAATTAAACAGACTGTGTTTACCTGAGAGACCCGGGCAGCTATCACATTGTCCTGGGTCATTAACCAACAGCAAACTGATAGCCCAGTATTTAAGGACATCCATGGTCAGGTACATGATAACGGTATTTTGTTCACTCTGCTAAACTCGTAACAGTCACAAAATTAAACACTCGGGCCAGTTTTAAAAATGGATTTGTGTAGAGCATATTGATACTTAGTGTATCACGTTATATTTAGTCAGCATGAGACTGACTGGAATATGCTTAAGATTTGGATTATTATTTTTATTTGTAGGAATGTTTATACTTATGCCTCCCCTGGCGAACATCTAAAATGCATTAACTTTATGGTGCTAATAAATTGTTTAGCTTACAGTTCAGGTGATCCTAGGATCTGATGCTTTCACTCTAAAAATGAAGGAAAAAGTGTTCCATAAAGCACTGACTGTTTTCCCCAACATACATCTTACTGCCTCATTTACACTGTACAAATAAATATGTTCATGTGTTTGAGTAAACAAGGCTTTCATACAAGGCTTTCATGTCAGCTAACTGTTTCAGCTTGGCCAAGTTTCCAAAATTCTCTGAATGTATATGTCATTATTCCTACAGGAAAACAGAACAACTTTATAAAACCATTTTGAACACGGACACAATTTTTGGCATATAATAAAGTCTTCTTGGGTGTGGGCAACTGCTTCTGTTTCTAGTCCCTTTACAACTCCTCCTCCTAATAACTACTGTGACAGTACTTCTGAGATATAAACTGTTGGCGTTGAGAGCATTAGTTTATGTACCATATTTTAAAATAATCGAACACACAAGATTCTCTCCTACTGGGTTCACCAGGTAACATTAAAATATAATACTCCAAACTGAAGAAACACTTAAAGATATACCAGTCTGGACATATAATTGTTTTTCTTATTAATTCTAAGAGTCTAAATTATCACTTAATCTAACCTGGACCTTTCAGTAGGCCTTGTAAAATTAAATATTTGATCATGTTGATTAGGGTATTGCCAACAGCTGTTGCCCTTAACACTCCTTCCCTTACAGACGTGGAAAGATCGTTTTATTACACCAGCTGTGAAGCCCAATCTCTCTCCTTTTCCCCAGAAGCAGTGTAACCTAGAACTAATAACACAAGCCATGGTCCCAGGTAAACATGGGGTTTAAGTCCGAACTCTGCCCCGTGTTAGCTGTGTGATTCTGAGCGTGTTACAACACCCACAGAATGAGGACAGTGCCAGTAACTTCCATGCAGAATTGCTGTGAAGATGTTACATGAGACACTGTACATGTTTGCGTAACAATCAACCTTGTACAGTGGACATACATGGTTAAGTAACTAATGAACAACATTACGATTGCCTAGACATGAAATATTAAAAAGCATGGAGTTTCCGTCCAGGAGCCAAGCTTACTCAACTGTTCTCTCAGTAGAGGACATTCAGTGCACAACTTTAGGAAAAAATGAGCTCCACCTGGCTAGCTTTTCTTTCACCTCTAGGTTTGGAAACCTGGAGAATTCTAAGGCATGCAGTACTTTTTAGCTGCCCTGGATCATAGTGACCTACTGACTTCCTGACCTGTTTTTTAAGCTCTTTGATTCTGACTCCAGAGTTAGAAGAAAGGGTTTTGACCAAGCATCTCCTCCCAGTTCCCATCTGAGTCATGACCACGATGCGATGCCTGACTCACTAGGGTTTATTGAATACTTCGGACTTTGGAAAGTTAACTATATAATTAAGAAAACCACCCCATGTCTGTCTAGCTCCTAATTATAGGAAATGTATTCCTTTTGGGGAAACAGGAATTTTTGCTCCTTGTTACACAGAACTGATGTTACTGGTTTGGCTTTTAGAACAAAATAGGATACATCTAAAAGGCTATTCTATCAGAGATGCTGAAGCATTTTTCAAGATTGGCTTCATGACTTTATCCTTCAATATAATACTGAAAATAACTAAACACAGTATTGGAGATATTGTTTTGCCAACATAGAAAGCAATGGAACGATTACTGTACTTTTTGATTATATATTACTCAATTATTAAATAAAATTTGGGCATCTATCTTTGATAAGGTTAGGAAAGTCTCTTTTGTTGACCTTGCCAGATGAGGATGCTAAGAAAAGATATTCAAAATTTAAGTACTTTTTTATCACCTGCAGATCTTTTACAGCACTACTCATTCATAGAAATCAGTTTCTATGATTGCTAATGACTTTACTTTTATAAGCATCATGTCCTATAAAAATGAGATTCCCTCTTAGAGGCTCAATTTTGACAAGGAATATGAGCAAAATCTTAGGGATCTTAAGAAAGAGAAAAGCTGATGGATGAAAGCTTGCCTGGGACTGTGATTTGGGAAGGGAGGAGCTGGCCAGGCATTCACTGCTGGACATGGGTGTGCTTAGGTTGTAGAATATCAATAGCTTCACAAAACACCTGCAGACATAGCCTTGCTGGGTCTGGACTGGATCAAAATAAAACTAAAGCTATTGTATTAGCTTTCCACTGCTGCGACAAAATACCAGAGACAATCTATTTATACGGAAGAGAAGTTTACTTTGGCTCTTGGTTTCAAGGTTTCAGTCCAAGGTCAGTTGGCCCATTGTCTTTGGGCCTGCAGCGAGGCAGAATATCATGGCGACCAGGGAGCAATGAGAGAGAGGAGGGCATCCACTCCTATGAGTCCCTTTAGGGTACACTCCCAGTGACCTGACTTCCTTCCACCGGGCCCCACCCCTTCAGGTTTCACCACCTCCCAGCAGTGTCAAAGGCTGGTACCCAGAACTTTAGGGGATGGCCCTTTGGGGGACACTTATCCAAACCACAGCAGCAACCTTCTGGTGTTCCTCTCCTGACTAAAGCATTCCATCCACCTGCTAGACAGAAAGTATTTAGATACAAAGTCATCACCTCATCCCTGCTTCCTTGAAGCACTTAAGCCAGGGAATTTCCCTACTTCCTTAGGTCTTCTTCAAGGTTTCCCACTGCAAAGTCAACTGCTACATCTTCCCGAGATGCCTCACAGGGCCCTGGGCTGTGTGCCGCCCCCTATTGCACTATGTCAAGACATTCACCACTGTTCAGTTGCAAATGTGGTCCTGGTGACTTTGGCTGGAGGCTGCTGGCGTCTTGTTACTGAGGTGACACACAAAATAAAAGAGTCTCTCTGAAATTTCACCATAAATGTTTTATGACCTATAAAATACAGGTATAATAATTCAATATGGAACAATGCCAGTTTGGAAGTTGAATCCTTTAGTAAGGATATAACTTTTGCATTTCGTTACTGTAAACTGGCAATAACTTTCTGTTGGAGCTCTTGCTTTTGCCTTACCTAGAGGTTCACCCTTGACCTCTGCTATGATTTGAATGAATGGATCCCCCTCAGATTCTACCCCATATTCCTAACACCCAGGGTAACCATGTTAGGAGGGAGGCCCTGGGAAGATTAGGTCAGGAGGGCAGAACCTCATGTAAGGGTTTAGTTACCAGCTTTGCTTCTTTTACAGCATGAGGATGGATAAGGGCACTTATCCTGACTCAAGGTACAAACTCTCACCTACACCAAGTCTGCCTTGACCTTGGACTTTTCAGTTCCTACCACCAATGAGAAGTACACTTCTCTTGAACATACGACACTCAATTTATGATACTTCGTTATAGCTGCCCACGTTGAAAAAGACAGCTTCCTTCAAATGTGCATGAACTTTTATTTGAGCACTTGTCCTGGCACCTACATGCCCACAAGAGCACCAGTGATACCATCTGCTGGGCTGATAGAGGGCAGAACTCTGGCTTGACTGGCAGCTGAGCTGAGCATAGCAGGAACATGTCTGTGAGGACAACCTTGGGGTTGGGAATGGCTCAACATGCTTCAAAAGCTCAGCTAAGAAAAATGATGCTTGTGAAGATTTAAGTAAAAATATACGGCCACATGATCTTCTAGAAACTTTGAATTTTACTCCTATAATAAGCCATACCAATAGAAAACTGTTAATAACCAGGGCCAATAATGTAGATCCCCAGGATAGGAAACTTTACCCAACCATATTTTATTTATGATTCCACCAGGCTAGACTGAAGAAAGTTTTAATAGCTCTGTGATCCTTGATGATGTATTCATTATGCTCTACCACAGCTCCTAAGTAACTGATCACCTTTCTTAATGCCTCATTCCCATAGACATGTTTATATATTAGTTCTAGAAGTATATACATTATGTTTTACAATTACATAAAATCTCTAAGCATTTATTTTGTGTATCCCTTTGTACTATATTTATTTTAAAATTATTTATTTTATGTTGAGTTTTATAAATTTTCTTAAATCATTTTAGCCTCAGGGAGAAAAATTAACAAAATAATTGCTAAGCATAGATGTAGTAAGAAGCTCAGACACATGTCAAAATATGGGAAGCTCATCGTCTTAGTCACTTGCTGATCACTGGAACAAACTACCCACCCTGACAATTGAAAAGACAAGTCTATTTTGGCTCAAAGTTTCATGGGGGATAGTCCATGGCTGGCTGGCCTCAAAGCAGAAATAACATGGTAGAAGTTCTTGCTAGAGGAAAGCGTAGACAGGAAACAGTAAAAGGAGGGAGAAGCCTGGGTTAAAAATCCTGTAAACCTTGCTAGGTCACACTCTAGTGACCACCTCTTCTAACCGGGTCCTACCTCTAACAGCCCATGCAGCTCTGAACTCAGCAATGGACCAGCCCACTGATGAGTAAAGCATCCTCAGGATCCAGCGTCAGCCCCACCTCTGCATACAGGAGAACAGGGGGCCATTTTAGATCTAAACCGTAACACTCATCCGTCCTGACTTTATATGAGATTCATTTTATTCCAAATTCATTTTCCCACTTTATCTACACAAGGCTTCAGATTTATTCCAGGATTTAAACCCTATCTGTGAACATGGTAGCAGTGTGATTTTGGGGCAGCACAATTAACTTCTCTGATCTTTGATTCACTTGTCTATAAAAATGCTTGTGCTGTGGAACTGTGGGGCATATTAATGGGTATGTACAGTGCCCAGGGTATTGTGCAGAACATTAAAAGGATTTAATCCTCATTTGTGCGGTATGTTTTTATCACTGACTTGGCCAACTGAGTCTGTATATTCTGAATTCTCTGTGTAGTACTCATTATGAAATTGTGTTGGTAATTAGTTAAGTGGATTATTTAAATGGCTATGGTAAATGGGAAACACACTTTCTAAATTTTTGGGGATGATCCATATAAAATTTACCTTTTTTGTTTTGTTTTGCTTTTGGACTTGTTTGTTTGTTTGTTTAAACAGTCACATTATGTCAGCTGGTAGGCCTTGAAAATTTCTGAGTCTCTTATACAAGGTCTGTGGTCAGGCCAGATGTCTTACTTTCACATTATTTCTGGAGACCTTACTGCTGGCTTCCTTGGTTAAAATGTTTCTCTTGACACGTATTTTGCATCTGAATAATATTCCCAGCTTGAATAATCTGGAAGCTACATACTTAAATAATATTAAATAATATTTCTGCTGCACATCAACCTTGAGAGGAGACAGATCTGCAGAGACCCCTGAATAAGGACCTCCTCGGGTTTCAGGAGACCTGAAGACTGTAACTTCCGGTCCAGCTGTTATTCAAAGTGAATTACATGAAAATGTAAAATGTATTTCACAGACAGGTGCAGGTGGCTTTTACCAGTTTGTGCTGTCTGTGAGATAAAAGTCCAATTTGCTTTGAAAAATTTCACTGGACAATTTAAGTTGAAGAAAAAGCAAGCCTAAAAATATAGTGGAATAATTACCATAGATTTTTAGGTAGACATTTATTTTCCTTTAACTCAGAAATACATTACATGAAAATGTTGGGCGAACATGACACTAAAAGCAAGCTTATTAAAAAAGCTGGACAGGTTAAAAGAAGAAAGCATACAAGGACAGCTTATCCAGGAGTGGCTGACAAAGAGGGTGCAGCTGCCACACTATAATTGCTCATTTTAAAAACTGCGGGTCTATTATGCATGTGAGCTACAATAATGCACATGTTTGCTTGTGTTTGAAATGCTGTTGAACGGAGGTGGGGGGTAGGAGGGCGTCAGGTCAGGATTGATCTGGCTGAGCAGCCCTGAGCCAAGTTAGATCACAAGTCCAAAATCTCTTCGTGGAAGCGAGGTTCAAATTCCGGGCATTGCAAATGCAAAAAACCCCCAAGGGCTAGACACAGGTTCAAAGGCAGAGAGACAGGGCCAAGGGTCTACAACTAGGTAAGATGGCAGAGGCAAGAACAAACGACCCAGGCCCATGAGGGCTGGACACTGCTGGTGCAGCAGTGGCATTTGTGCTCTTCTGCCTTCCGAGGTTGGCGCTGAGCTGAGAGTCACAAGCAAGCTTCTCACCTTTTGCTAGAGGGGAACAGCTCCTCCTTCACTGCCACAGGGTTAAAAGTTGTCACTAGCATGCAGGGCTGGAGGATAAGACTTTTAATAACTATAAGAAGCAGAGCAAGAAAATTCAGAAATTGTCTGTAAAATTAAATTTAAATGTAACAAACACCAGGCTGCGGAGAACCTAAGATTTGTCTTTTCACCCAAGAGCAATGAGCCTGGGTTCATAAGTGTTATGTGGACCCATCTGTGAGCAATCATTCTCCCACTTATATTTTGACTCCACAAGCATGTTTATGGTTTTACTTTAATGACCACAACACAGTGAATCATTTAAAAGTTTTGCATATTGCTAGGTATACCACCTGCACTTTTCACACCAGTGGAAGAAATATGTTTGTGGAAACAATGTAAAATGTTAGAGATCCCCTTTGGAAATGCAACCAAGCTGATTGCCTGAGGACTTTCAGTAGAAAACTGCAAAGGTAAATGTCACTGTCCTTCAAAGAAATAAATGATCTGGGGTTATTAAAGTGTCACTGGTGGGAGGAAACTTCTTACACCTAGACAGACAAAATAAAGCTTGGTGTCTCCAAACTTGGTTCCCATATTCAAAAAGTCAGGCTAAATAATTTAAAGATAAACTAATGGTTATAACCTTACAAGTCCCTTCAATAGTCTAGGCCGGTGATGGTGAAACTGTCAGAGCTTTCAAAGCTGACCCACAGCTGGCGGCAGCACGCATGGTGTGGATTCGCCACCACTGTTCTAGGCAGTATCCAAGTGTCACATGCAGTGTCCCTTAACACGCATGACAGTTCAACAACAAGGGATTTTTTAAGGGTCCCAGGTCATGTACCTTTATTTAAAAAAATTTTTTTTTCTTTTTATAAGGACACATTTGCAGGATATAACGTTCACATTCCTGTGTTGGGCTGGTGCACGTCCTGAATGCATCTTAATTCTCTCCCTGCCCTCCCCTTCTCCTCCTCCTCCCTTCATTCCATTGGAGAAATGCTGAACTCCCTACTTCCTGTTATCTGTCTTTTATTTTGCTCTTTATTTATAATTTGAGATGCTTGTTTAAGCTTGTGTGTCTGATTTATTTCAGTTAATGTTGTGGTCTCCAGGTGCATCCATTTCCTACAAATGACTCAAATTTAGCCCTCTTTATGGCAGTGTAGTATTCCATTGTACCTCTGTTTTTTGACCCATTCAACTGCGGATGGACATATAGGCTCCTTTCAAGATCTAGCTATTATGAATTGTGCTGCTATAAATATGAATGTTCACAGATCACTGCAACATGATTTCTTCAACATAGATATTTTTTCAGACAGGTGAACCACAGCTCAGAAAATTATGTTGCCCCAAATCACAGAACTACCAAATGGCAGTAATAGTGTTGGAATCCTGGAATAAATCTGAAAATCTTAGTTCCCCCCACCATGAATCATTGCTTCCTACAATGCATATCTGTTCAGCCCAAGAAAATGCAAAGGGGTAGGTCCCATGGGTGGTGGTGAAGAGTCCCACAGAGCGGAATGATGTCACCCCCAGCTCTGGGTGAACCTGACCTCAGACCTGCTGCTGTGTTCCTGTGAGGTTGCGGCTTCTCTATAACACCTGTTGGATATATTTTCTCTGTGTTTCTAGTCCCCAAAATGGGTTCCTCTTTGTTGAGAAATAATGAAGAAATAATGACATAACAATGCAAAAGAATATATCCTGAGATGCCCGCCAAGGAGTGGAGCTGAATTGGTATTGAGTCACTGAACCAAAACACGGTCACATGGCTGCTTCTATTCTTGTTGAGAGCGAAAATCAAATGCAGTTCTGAGGAAGCAGACTGTCCAGGGTGCACAGAACAAGCCAGCTGTCTGCAGAGTGTCCGCCGTGGGTCATCAGGTCCTGTGCAGGGACCTGCACAAGGGCTGAGGCACCATCTTCATCTTGACCCGCTTGGAGCTCCTCAGTCTTCAATGCATGCTCGAGAACTGCACAAGAACCCCCAAGCCTCATGCATTTCTCATGATGGTTTCTACACTTCAAATGAAGAGTTTCTTCACATGCAGTGTTTTGAAAGAATTCATGTTGGCTGCAGAGGAACTGATGGAATTCAGGACACGCAGTCCCCATGCAGGGCACCTTGGCATTTGTGGAAATCGCAGAGTCAGAAGTCTCTCTCACTGTCTCCTCACCCCTCTGCCCTGATACAGATCATAAAACCTGGATGATTTCTCTGATTACCCCCAGAAGCAAGTCAGAGAGGATGGAGCCATCCCCAGAGCCGGAGGGAAAGAAAATCATTATCTCTAAAGACACAGGGTCGCAGAAAGGAATCAGAACAAACAGGCCTTGCTATCTTCCCCTGGTTTACGGCCACTAGAGCAAAACCCTGCTGTCTTATTACTTTTCTCGATGGCTATGCTGTCTTCATCCAATTTAACACAAAATACAAAAGTTTATCTGTCACTGGATCTTCATTTCCTTATGAAGTCTCCTTTTGCCACCATGTCACAGAACTTACTAAATGTGTGATTTTCTCCTGTTACTCTTGATCATTGTGACCAGGCTTAGACCCAGCCAGGGATCTTAAGAAGGTAGAAAATCATCTTTTCTTCCATTTAGTACAAGTGGTCACCACTTCACCTCAAGTTCGAGGCCATTGGTATTTACTCAATTAATGGTTTCCATTACTATCTCTGGAATTTGTGGCTGTTATTTTTTCACACATTTTAATAAAAAGAACACTGCTTTAGACGATAATATCAACCTTCAGTTGCAAGAAAAATTCCACATATTAGCTAAGCTTATGTGACAGTATTAATTACTTAATATTTGTCTTCTTTTTAAATATAACATCCAAGGCAAAACTTTTTTTAAAAATTTTATTAATTGCAGTCCATGAAGTTTGCATTTATCTTAGGGAATAGGTACGTATATATAATGCAGTTGGATTCTTTTTTAATTACTTCTGCTTCCAAACTCCAGAATGGAAAAAAGATTTTGTCTTTGGCACCTTTTCCTCAGAGAGAGGACTAATATCTAGAATATGTAAAGAACTCAAAAAATGTAGACCACAAAATAAAAGAGATGGCCATCTGAAATGAATAGCCACTTGTAAGGAGTAGTGCAAATGGCCAACGAACATATGAAAAATGTTCAACATCTCTATGGCCATTAGAAAATGCACTAAGAAAACTTGGTCATAAGAAAAACAACACTAAGATTTCATCTGACACTGAAGCAAAAGGATTTCCTCAAGAAATCAGAGAATAGCAGACGTTTGCAGTGAAAAAGGGAACTTCCTACATTGTAACCTAGTACAACCCAAGGGAAATCAACAAGGAGATTTCTCGAATAATGAAAGCTAGACTTTTCATTTGAGCCAGCAATTGCCCTGCTAGGTAGATTCCCAAAGCAAAACTTTCTACCTATACATTGCATTGAGTTTGTTCATACAGCGGAGGACAAGTATCTGACCTATATTATCATTTCATATAATACGGACCTGAAAGAGAGGACTAGAATGTATTAGCTCGAATCATGAAATTTCCATTTTATGTGTAATAAATGATCAAATATTAGAAATTCCACACAGGCAAATGAACAACATAGGCCATGTAATAGTTTATGTTCCTGAAGTTCCCATGAGCAATGTGATAACATGAGAAATTAAGATAGTCAAAGACAATTAAAAACAACTGCGCAGATTATCAAACTATTTCTGAAAACTTACCATTTCCATTTTAGAACTGAGTCTATATATCTGCTGATGAAAACATTACTATTTACAAACCATTAAAGAAAATGAAATTTACTATTCCCACATTGGAGAAAGTTAATATTTTTCGAAGATGGATTTTAGTCAGTGACTACTCTTAGATACAGCATTTCATAGCACTCAGCCCAAAATATGCTTATCTATACATTCATTTCTACCTGCACATTTTTATTGCATCATTACACATTTTTTATAAACTATAGTTCAGCTCTTAACACTAACCACCAGAGGGTGGGCAGAAACTTCAACACAGTAAGAGCGCACAGTAACGCAGAATGTTTTGGGAAGAGGACCGCAGTAAAAGCAAAGCTATTACGATGGTTTAGGAAGAAAATCTCATAACCACCATAAGCCTTAAATTCAATAGATGTTAGCATATCTGTAAAGCTCCTCAATCATAATGATGTCCTCATTTGCTTAGCACTTTTTATGTTTCCAAAAAATTTTCAAGTATCTTAAATCGCTTATATTAAGCCTCACAGGTACCAACCGCAAGAGGCAGGGAAGGTAACACTGTCATGAGAGATGTGGAGAAATGGAGTCTCATCGAGATTTATGGGAGGGCAATTTATGGCTGGGGCAGAACGAGGTGAGACATAAATACTGTAATAGCTCTTTGGATGTTTTGCTAAGGGCAACTTGCACTTGGCTGAAAAATTTGTCCCGACAGTCGTGAAAGATGCGCTGGGTAGAGGAAAGACTGAGTGGCCCTGGAGTGGCCTGGTTTTATGGGCTCTGCCTCTGGATTCTGAGCAGGGCAGGAGGTAAGGTCTGTACCTCAGAGAAGAGCTGGGGGCGGTGAGGTCCACAGTGAGTGCTGCAGGGTGCTTTGCTCCCTGCCCTCTGAAAACCTGTGTATTTCATTTTCAAGCCTTCTCAAGTCCTTCTCTCTAGGAAACAAAAGTCTATTCTAAATCCTGAAATGCCACCCTTTCTTGGTTGAGAATTCTCCACTGAATGCTTGTGGAGTTCAAAGGTTGATTCAGAAGTCTTCTTTCCTAGTTAAGAATAGTGAAAAAGAATTTGGACTTGTCTAAGGGCACAAGAAGCAAGATTCTGTTCTCCACACTCAGGAGGGAGTGTTTTATCTCTGTAATGAAATACCAATCTGTGTATTCATCTTCTTTCTTGTGATCAGTCATAGTACCACATGTGTGGTTTAGGTCTTGCTAGATCCACAGGATGGAATGTTCCCTAAGCAGCTACTTTACTTACCCTTGCATTCTCCTCCCAATACCTGGCCCAGCTTTCTGTTCATCAGATGGTGAGTTGAAACATTAACAGATGATGGTCTTTCTTCCAAAGGAATTTTTTTTTTTTATTGGCACCAGGGATCGAACTCACAACTGCATGCTTACAAGGCAGGCGCTTATGCCACTGGGCTAAATCCCCAGCCCCCAAAGGAATGTTTTGGAAATCTCCTTTAAGCAGTTTGGCCCCACAGCTAAGTGACTGTTCTAGGAAGCACCTGTGGGTCGGGGTGCAGGGTGTGGGCAGCAGGTACTGAGTGCTCCACCACTGTGAAGCCGTGCATGAGTGGTGGCATCCAAAACCCGCAGGTGGACCTCGGGGTAGGATTTCACCTGCTGAGAAATATTCTGAGACAGTCGGGGATAGACACATCTATATCTACAGACATGGCACATAGAGCCATGACACAGAGACAGAACAAGAATTTCTCCCATAAAAAGCATTTTAAAAGATTTTTCTTCTTTTAAAAATTACTCATTCTGTCCAGAGATGATTTAAGTACAATTAGCAGCACACTGGTTGCTTACTGTTTGTTGGAAAAATTATTTGATCACATCCACATAAGAAAAAGATTTCAAGGTGAGAACGTAGGTGACGTTTCCTTCCTGAGTCTCTCATCCTGGCAACTGCAGACAGTTTCTCTCTATTGATCTTCTTTAGTACTTGAGTAAAACTCTTCTTTTAAAATATAGTTTGATATGTATGTGATACAATTCCCCTACTGAAATATAACTGATTTGAGGGTTTTTAAATTAGTATTGTCATTGCTGGACACAATGGAAAGAGGAGATGATTAGTTTTGGCTCACATCTTAAGGAGATTTGGTCCATGGTTGGCTGGATCCACAGCAGAGACATCGCTGCACCAGAGCACGGCACAGCATGGATGCTCAGTTCCTGGGGGCTGAGAAGCCCAGTGTGTGAACAGTGCTGGCCAGGAGACAAGCCAGGGACCACCCGAAGTATCCAAGGTCGCTCCTCAGGGCACTACCCCAAACACCCCAAAGTGTATTCCAACAATGCACCAGGTGATCCCAAAGCTGACAGGTCAATGCTTAACCAGCATAGGCGCCCTCACTCACCAAAATGTCTCCTACACAATCCTGGCACACAGTACATAATTAACACATACCCGCTGGCTACAAATAATGGGAGTCTGCAGTTACTGGGTGTTATGTAGCTGGAATGAAATGCACAGAGTTTGGAAAGGTCTTTTACCTTTAAGGCATTCATGATATTTTTATATAAGGGCAGCCAGAGTCACTTAGATATAAATGTGGGTATTCCGGTAGCTAAGTGTGCTAAACTAGTGTGTCATATATCAGCTAATGTATGATCAAAATCCACATGTAGCAAGAAAAGAAAGTACTGAATTTTCATTTTAAATCAAAATATTTCAATTTAGCTCTCAGTTAAATATTCACAGTGGTAACATGTTCCTTAAAAACTATAATTTGAGGGCAGAGATATAGGTCAGAGCTGTGGTACCAGGTTTTAGGCAACCAAAAAAAAAATTCACACATGTATACATATAATTTTTAGGCAGGAGAATAAGCTCCAAGGCACACTTTTGAAATTATTTCTGAAATACTGTGCTTTCAGCAGACATGAGGAGGCAAAAGTGGATTCATTTGACTCTGCAAGGTGCAGACCGTATGGACACCAACTAAAGAAAGCCCCGTCCCGGGGGCCAGGACACAGGCTCTGCGATAGCTGACGATTCTCTGCTGCCTTTGTGCCTCGGCATCACCCAGAGGTCAGGTGAGAAAATGACACTGTCCCAAGTGTGACGTTAACTGTGATTGTCCCAGGTGTGACCTGGCCACATGGCCCCCCGACAGTTCTTCAACATCAGAGGTGCCAGGACTGCTCTTGGTCAGGTCCTGGAGTCACGTACCAAGTGGACTTTCACGATCCATTCACTTAACCGTCAAGGTCATGTGCAGGGTGATGTCACACAGTCATGTTAATACACAAGATGATGATTTTAGATCCCAGCAATGCAATTTTGGGTTTACCTTTTGACAAAATGTACAGAGCTTCCTGGTGCAAACAGGAGGAAGGAATTCCAAAGCGTTCCCAGGTTGTTACAGGGAATATTTGCATGATTAGAACTTTGCTTTTAGAAGCCTACAATCTGAACTCAGAAAAAACAGACAGCTAAATAAACAAACACACAAGTCAAAAAAGCGATGAAGAAGCCAAAGAGAAAGAGTGTTCAGAGTTTTCTCAAGCTGTAAAGATTTATAGCAACATTTTGGACTTTCTTCGCGCTACCCTTTGGCTCACTTATGTATCAGAAAGTTTATTACCTGACTAATTTGAACAAATTACTTACACTATAGGACAGCATAAGAAAAAAAGAAAAGGATTGGTAGTAGGTGTGTAACTTGGAAAAGATCAGCTTTGTAGAAGTAAGTAATGAGAGCCCTCTACTGCCATGGGGCTTACTTGAAGCTGTTAGTGATTTCATAAATGCGATATTCATGAGCATGGAGAATTGTCAAAGGGCACATACTGTGTGCTAAATAATTCCCCAATCTGTGGCCCATTAGTCTCAAGGCCAGTTTAAACCTGTCCTCCTTAAAGGGAACTTAGGAAGGGAAGATGTTGAGAACCTGTGCTGGCTGAAGGCCTGCACTATTTTCTCACTAAGGTTTTGTTCTAATTCCCCTCTCTGTACCTCAATTCCTTCATCTGTAAAACCCATGTGGCCTTTTCTCACTACCTTATCTTGGTTTGAGAAGTGTTTAATTTTTAATAAGACTGGTGTGGCACCCAAGTTTCACATACATACCTGAAGCATGCACATGTGTGCGTTGTTTTGTTTTGGTTTGTTAGCTACAGTTTCCTCTGAGCAATTTCAATAAATGCTGAGAAGTAATCTCACAAGAGGGAAAATGGCAATTTTTATTGGTGATGGTGATTTTTCTTTTTAACAAAGCAGGGGCTTTATCTAGCAAATAAGGTATCTACAGGGGGACTTAGAGATTTAAGACTCACTAAGGCTTGCAGGAGAGGAGGAGGAAGAAGAGGAGGAGGAGGAGGAAGGAGGAGGAGAAGAAGAAGGAAAAAGGGAGACGGAGGAGAAGGAGGAAAAGGAGGAGGAGAAGGAGGAGAAGGAGGAGAAGGAGGAGGAGGAAAAAGGAAGAAGGAGGAGAAGGAGGAAGAAGAAGAAGAAGAAGAAGAAGAAGAAGAAGAAGAAGAAGAAGAAGAAGAAGAAGAAGAAGAAGAAGAAGAAGGAGAAAATTAATCGTGCCACTCTCCACACAGAGCAGGAATAACACTGAACAATGAGTGTGAGGAAGGAGAAGCGAGAAGACATCTGCAGGAGCTGAAGAGGGGGAAACGACCCACAGCAGCCGAGCTCTGAATCGGGCGTGCAGTGCAGAAATATGGAAGGCAGCAGACAGATTTCAACAGGGACACGAATACAAATTAGTTTTCCTCACGGTGGGTTTGCAGTGACAGTGGAATATTCATACACAGATGTCCAACTGACATTTGGATGGTCAAGAGTGAAGTTCAAAAGAGAGGTGAGAGTTACAGATTGGCTTCGGGGAGAATTCTAGAGGTGATAATTGAAGCCATGAATGTGAACAGGGCTTCCCAGGGAGAATGAGGAATATGACATGGAAAAATGTCAAATTTAACGTGGCCAAGTATAATCATCACAGTACTTCAATGGTCATGTTCTAAAGTGTTTTTGTGATTTAAGTGTTAACCTATATATTTTCCAAATAAACAATTTGTGAGCATACAATTTGCAAATTAAAAGGGAAGGTGTGACCAATGCCGAGGTTTTATTCTTATGAGAATGTAGAAAATAAAAATAAATTCTTCCTGGGCTTCAGACAGAGAGCTAGGTTTGAATCTCTGTTCTCCCACTACCTGGTCTTGTGTCTGCTGCTTCTGCTTCTTAACTGTGAGAGGATTACCTGCTCCCCGCGTGGCTGGACCACCTGCTAGGAGCACAGGAATTGCTGGCTGTAGCTGGTCAGGGTTAACACATGCGCCCTCTATGGACTGTATCACTGAGGCCTGGCTTAGGGTGAGGATCTCCGATTTACCAAAGTGTTAATTTATATCACCCTGGGAGCTTCTGGGAACCCTAGGCAAAGGGACAGGTAGAAAGCTGAAGCCTTAACCCAAGGTGAGGGGCAGCGTAGAGGTGCTGTAAAGAGAGGAGCGTGGTTGAGACTCGGATGCCTAGAGATTAACGACAGACTTGGAAAGAAGTGGGGGTACATGTCAACAGTTGGGAGAAGGGAACAGTGGGAATTAGTAGGAAATAAGAGAGACAAGCATCAGGGCAAGCGGGAGGATGCTGAGACTGAGCGCCACAGCTCTCCGGGAGGTGGTGAAGGAGGTGTGGACAGAGTGAGCAAATCATGAACTAACGTTGGGCTTTGGGAAGTTGCAGCAGGCACATTATGGTTTATACCTCGACACATACCTCCAGCCTCACGCACCCACGGGTGGGGCCTTTGGGAGGTGACCGGATCATGGGGTTTGACATTCACCAGTGGAGCAGCCCACCCATGAGCTCATAGCTGACTGCGATCCTGGAGAAGTAAGCCTGATGGGAGGAGGAGGAGGTCCTGGGGGCGTGGCCCGGAACCGTCTGTCTCCCTCCTCCCCCCTTGATCCCTCTCTTGGCTTGCTGCTCCCATGCCGAGCTCTCCTTTGCTATGTCCTCGGCCATGCCACCCTGACTTTTGCCAGCCAGCTGTGGACCAAAGTCTCTATGAACTGTGAGCCCAAACAAACCTCTCCTGCTTTAGGTTGTGCGTTGTCAAGTACTGTGTCCCAGCAATGAGAAAGTAACTAAGGCAGAAGATTTGGGCAGGCGAGTGGGCATTGAAATGGGGTTGCCAGGGGAGGCATGGAGTTTAGTAGCTGGGAGACTGGGCTATACTTGGGTTATGTACATGAATACTGACGTATATCAGGTGAGCATGAAGACAGACTACATTTCGGTCTCCGAAAACATCAGTACTAAAGGGAGTGACCAGCAGACAGGTGACAGAGTGAGCTGGCAGAGACAAGGAGACACAGAGTCAAGGAGGGAAGACTTTACATCCAGGTGGAAGAGCAATGCCTAGAAATGGGGTGAGGAGGTAGAGGCCCAGCTGCCCCCCTGCTGGCATCAGTGGTGGGGCCTGGGCCTTGGAAGGAATGGGCAGTGCCCTCCAGGAAAGACAGGAGAGGTCACAGCATCCTCCTGGTGTGGTCAGGTTTCACCAAAGCAGGAGGCAAAGAGATCATTTTCTGAATTATTAATGAAGAAGCAAATATTTTGAGGAGGTCAAGGCCAGGCTGCAGGTGAGAGTCTAAAGTAGGAGGAGAGTAGTTTTAGCAAAGTAAGGACAGGTTGGTACAAGAGGTAGGAGAGATGAAAACGTGGGCAGGATTCAGACGCGTAGAGCCATGCTGTCTCCACCCTGGGACACTGTCCTGAGCCTCAAAGCACACTGACTCCTCTCTGGGCACTGATAAAGGGCAGGGTGAGTCTGGGAGAGATCCAGCGGGGCCTGTTAGGGTAACTGCCCCTTAGGGTGTTCGGAGAGGAGCTCAGAGAACTAGTCAGGAAGCATCAGTGAGGCACACAGAGGCACTGACTTTGGGAACTGCACATCATGCACAGCCCACACTTTTCCTAATATAAACTAAAATGGTCACCACCCTGGCCATGATGAAAAGGAGTTTTCTTTGCATTAAGTGTCCTATTTATTCAAGCTGCTCCTCGCTCCTCCACGCTCCCACCCTGAGATTCTGCATCTTTCCGTGGCAGTGCGGTAGAGATGTCCCACACGGTAGGGGCAAGGCCATGGTTTCTTTAGTAACAATAACCACACGAAAACCAGCAGAATTTTCTCTGCTATTCATGTGATGTTTTAGCAGCTTAAGGGACCCAAACAGCAGGGCAGAAAAATAAACACCTGACGTGGGGGGGACTTACTGCAATGGGGCAGATACAGTGCGTGCACAAAGGGCCGCTAGTCACAAGCGGTGCCCACACCTTGGTACCGCGGCTTATTTTTTTTTCAATGAAACAAGTAAATCTCATATGTCTGGTTAAGCAGAGTGAAAGACATTCTCTTAAGACACTTTCACTGTCACTGAAAGTAGATAATCATAAGCAAATCCATTTTTGAGTCACTACGAGGTAACGTTCTTGGCAACGCTGCCATGTCCACTACACAGAGAGTGCTCCTGGGACAGAATGTTTTGGGTCATTGTTCAAAGGGGGACTCCCCTAAATGCATGAGTTCTAATCAAATCCCTCAGAAGGAACTCATGGAATTTTATCCCATGAAGACTTCTGCCACCAAATTTCTGCTTGATAGCTTCCCACGTTAGCACTTCTAAAACGAAGCTTAAAGTCATCAAAATTATGTGTGAAATGCATTCACTTTTCTTCCACCACTTTCTCTCTGTGATTTTTTCTTCTTTCTTTCTTTCTTTCTTTCTTTCTTTCTTTCTTTCTTTCTTTCTTTCTTTCTTTCTTTCTTTCTTCTTTCTAAAATAATGAATGGCGATTTGATGGAAACATTCTTGCCAGGAAGTTTACCTTCTAACAACATAGTAAGAAGGCTAAGAAGGAAATGAAGAAAACTTACAAATACATGCAGTCTGATGAATGGGTGGGAAAGAAAAGCCCCATCGCCTGCTGAGACACGCCGGTGTGCAGATGGGGTGCAACTGAACGATGGGGAGGTTTGCAGGGGCGTTACTGGCTTAGGGGAAGCAGCTCCTCCCTGGGGACCAAGGGAGGGTGGCACTGGGGCAGCTCGAGCCTTCCTGGCTCTGCCCACTGACAGTCAGCATTTAGCCATTAGGGTTGTGAGGCAAAGTGACACTGAGTCCAGGATTATGGGTTTTGGGAGACCAGGAGCATGAGAAACGAAGGAGGAGAGCCAGTCAGGAGAGCGGGGAAATGAGCCGGAGCGCAGGGCCCAACTCAAAGCCAGCTCACTGCCATAGGACCCCAGTCACCCAGGCACCAGACTGCTCTCAGGAGCAGCTCCAAGGCCATGGACAAGTTCTGTGGGCAGAGGCCCCTCAGCGGGCGCCCCTTCAGGGACACGGTGCCCGTTTCTTATCCACTCACCTGCCAGATCAAAAGCCCCGGCCCCCCTCAAATCTGCTCTCCACACCTTCAGAACTGATGGAAAGGCAATGCAAGGCCCAAGGTTCCAGATAAAATAGTGAGCAGTCTGGGACCCAGCGAAACCGCAGCTTCTTACCGCAGATGGAGCATCAGGGTCTGCAAACAAGAACTCCTGAGGGTCTTCTATCTTCTCTTCATTTCAAAGACTGCGTGATATTTGTATAAATAGATTTTTTTTAAAAAAAATTAAACATATCACTTGTGCCGTGCAGAATATGATCAATTTTATGACAAAAGAGCAACTGTAAGTTTCCAAGTTTGCCAGGCGTGAGGGCCACATCACCCCCAGGACAGACGAGCTGGGCTGGGGTGAAGGAAGCCAGCCGCACACTTGCTGCTGACCGGATCCCGTTCCACCTCCTGGAGGGCAACTCCGGGCTTATTCATCCCAGCATTTTAATATTACTGCATGAATTTAGAGTGATCTGGCCTCAGATCGACCCTGAAAATCAATGCTCCCCATCTCACCCATGTTCAACACAGAAGGAAAATCGCTTTGGGCCGATTTTCACCCTGGCGAACGGTAGAGCGCTGTGGTGGTGGTGCGAGCCTTCTGCGTTCTGCCCGCTCCGCCTTATCTGTCAGGGTTGGTGCTGATATAGCTCCAGTTACACGGAGGCAGTCAGACAAATTGCAAAGCGCTTCACAAGTAAATGTGCTAACTATAACATGGTTTTTAATGTAAGAAATTGGGAGATAGTTTTTATTGTCAACAAAAGCCTTGGCTACCTCCTCTTATAAATGTGATTAGAAAGTGACCTTGCAGTACTCTGTACACAATTTTAAGCATTTTCAGTTGAATCTATAAAAACACTGTTTCCAGAGTCTTTGTGGTATTATTCCAAGTGGAACACCATTGCTTAATCTGGAGACAAGTTACTTACCCTTTCCTTCAGCCAAAGATGGTTGTAGAATAACTGACTTGAAGAATTGCTTTAATAACAAAAATTTTTTAAAAAATATATGTTAAATAAAAATGTCTACCACCCACTGACTACTGCATACATATCTGTCTAGACTTTTTCCAAGTATTTGTTTTTGTTTCATATCACATCACTAAAACACATGTCACTAGTCACCTACTTAGTTCTAGTCTTGCAAGACTTTTAGTGACAGAAGACCATTTAGTCTTTTCCTATTTTAAATTAAGAAAGCTTAAGAATGACAAATTTGTTTACTTCTTCATTCAGTCAAAGAGCAGCAGAAAGCAATGAAGGCCCCAAAACAGCCACGGTGTTGCCATCGCATGGGGTCAAGTACCAGCCTGGAGGTACAGGAGGATCATTAAGCCTCCTGGGCCTTGGTTTAGTCAGCTGTAAAGTGGGAGGATGCTGGCACTGGGTACTGTCCAGCACACTGTGCAAGGGACAATCCAGGAGGGTCAGGAGGGTGAAGGAGAGCTGACACTCAGGCTGATCCTTCAAGCACCAGGGGCGTTCACAAGTCAGGGACAGCTCCCTGGGTGGCCACCCCAGGAAACGGGAAGTTACTACTTCAGCTCTAGCTTGCTGCACACAGAACCCAGTGAGTAAGGCAGCTCTGCAAAGGCCAAGAGTAAGTTCAGGAAATGGTCAGGGGTGAGGCCCAATTACCCTGGACCCACAAGGTGAGAGAGAGAGAGAGAGAGGGCAGTGAGAGGAGGTGGGAGAATTTTACTCCGTGGAGATCAGGACAGGTGTGGAGGGCAGCAGTGGGACTGCAAGAGGGAAAGCAGGCCAGCAGGACAGGCCCTCACCTCAGGAAGGACAAACTTCAGTGGGCGCAGAGGGCTCACAGGTTTTCTGGCCAAGATGATTATGACAAAAACAGAAAGAGTGAAAGAAAGGAGGAAAATTGCAACGGGTACCTAGGTTCCTCCTATGGGCACATCTGAGGCTCAGGAGGAGGAAGGCGTCTGAAGAGCAAGGTATCGTGGGAGAAGCTGTGCGATCTATGACACCAGGGACCCTTTAAAAGTCCTAATGTCATGTTATCGACAAGTCCATCAGATAACATATTCTTATCCCTTTATGAAGAATTTTCAGTCCTTCCACTGATTTTAAAATAGCACTTTTGTTTATTGATAACCAGTAATTTATGAAGCTATCATTTATAGCAGTGAAACCTAGACAGATTGATGCAGTCAGCCTGAGAATTCTTACAATTCAGCCTAATCTGTAAACCACAGACAGACTGCATAGCATTTCGCTCGTGGATTTTCTATTTTACGTATGGAAAGTAACCAACCCTTCTTCGGAGCTCATTTCTTCCTTTTACAATAGGAGGGCTAAAAAGTTCTACTTCACAGTAGACAAGCAGCTTACAGCATTAATTACACGAAATGGAAGCAAAACAGGAGAAGTTCTGACAAAAACACAGAGGGTTTTCCACCACTTCCCTTTTTATTCTAACATTCTAAGTTACTAACTTCTTTGAAGGAGATTCTAATCTAGAGGCATCCTTGATATTCGTGCTTTCATTTACTTTATTTTTTCTGTTTCCCTTTTTATTTACCATGTTAGGAAAAAGCAACTATGGTGCAGGTTCTTGAAAACGAGAGCCCAAACGCAGTTCCGCTATGCCTGGCAGTAAATGCTACACAAACGGAGATGTATCTACGACTTCCGAACATCTTGAAAGGTTCAATGAACAACAAAAAGCTTCTCCGTATATCTATGATCATTTACAGTGCAGGATGAATGAGTAGCATAGGTTTTTTTTTTTCTTGTCTCATAAACATTTCTGGTTTAAGTGGTCGCTTATGTAGAAAATAAGGCCCCCAGGTGTAAGGAAATGAAACCAGAGACAACCAATATTCTAATTAGGCTGCACCTACATTTACAAGGCTAAACATCGTATAGATGCTCCTGACACGCAGACTCCTGTCCTCGCCCCTACTTAATTAGATCACCTTGCAGTTGCTATGTCTCCAGCACCCCTAGTTTCCCTTCCCTGTTGCATTATTTCAATGATCCCCTCATATGCTAGAGTATCTTTCATCATTAAAACCAAAAAGCAAACCATTTTTTTCTCCCCATGTCTAGCAAACACACAGTATTCTACTTTCCTTAGAGTAAACTGTTGAACAGTAGTTCAGACTTAACATTCTCTAATTTTTCCCTTTGGATCATTTCTGGAATCCACAACAATCAGGTATTGTTTCCTGCTGTTCACTGAGACATCGATATTGTGAATCTGGGCATGCGTTCCTGAATGGTGAGCAGCTGTGAAAACAACTGGTGTCTTCTCTTCTGGAAACACTTTCTTCCTCAATTCCTACAAGCTCCCATACTCCCGCTCGCTCCTCTTACTTCATTCAGTTCTCCTTTCTGGTCTGTTCTGGATTTCTTTTCCTCTCCCCAAACTCTAAATGAGGACCAAGGACTGGTCACAGGCTGTTTTACTCCTGTTTCCACACTCATGTGCTATGTGCAGCCGTCGAGTCTCCTGGCTCGCACTGCCATCTACACTCCAGAGTTCCCAAGTTCAGATCCCAGCTCCAAACTCTCTTCTGAACTCCAGATCAAGATCAAGATATCCACAGCCAGGTTTACACGTGCTCATGGCCGTGGCACAGACACTGCAGGCCTCGCCCTCTCCCCCTGAACACGGAGGCTGCCTCCCCCTCTCCAGCCCACACAACTGCAGGTTTCCCCCTCACTAAAAAGCTGCTCTTAACTATGACTTAACTAAGCCCACAATGCTGGAGTGAGCCATCTTTGAGTCTTTGTTTCTCTTACTCTTCATACCCAACTTATTACGAATTGTGCCATTATAATCTGAAATCTATCATGACTCTGACCACTCCTCACCTATTCCCCAACCTCCCCTACTGAACCAAGTCATCCAACAATGGTTCCCTTGCCAAGCTCCCCACTTCCTCCTCCCCAATGCCCCAGTCCATCTCCCGGGAGAAAGAGGAGTGATCCTTTTTACAGTAATAATACACCCTACAAATACCACAACTTTAATTTACAAGTTGTACTTGAACAAAGCTGGACACCAGAACAAAATGGAAGTCAGATCACGGCACACTCTGTGCAGAACCTCTCAGCCTCCCAAAGCCAGTCCTGCCCTGTTTTCTCTCACTCTTCCTGTTCCAGCCACTTTGCTTTCCTGTCCCTAAGCGCTGAGCACACTTCCTGTCTCCAGGCCTTTCCTCTTGCTGCTGGCCCTCTGTCTTCTCCCAGGCATCTTCCCAGCCACCCTGCACTTTCTTTCTGACTTTGCTCAGATGTCCTTAGCAGAGAAGGCTTCCCTGGCCAGGTGCCTCAATGACAGTACATGATCCTACTACATGCAAGTGTGCACACTTGCACTCTCAACACACTCTCACTTCTGCCATATTCTCTTCATAGTCCTTATCTCCACATAAGTTATTATTTATCATGTTTCTAGCCATCTATCCATCCCCCACATCCATCCATCCACCTACCCCCACATCCATCCACCTACCCATTCATCCACCTACCCATCCATCCATCTATCCCCTCACATCCATCATCCACCTATACATCCATCCATCCACCTACCCATCCATCCATCCATCCCCCCACATCC